>JAPYYZ010002659.1:0-12707 GCA_030522705.1 Eretmocerus eremicus | reverse complement strand
TTCTCACTTTCATTTGCGTTTTCAACGTGAAAAAGCGTTTCAATAAAATACGACTATAATGAAGGAGTAAAGTAGAGTCTTCGGCAGCAGAGGGTGTCTCGCTTGAGCACAATAGCGTACATCCGGTTATGCCGCTTGGTCGAAACTGCGCCTCCAAGGGTAGCTTTGAGCTCATTGAACTCGTCTCGACCGTGATCTTGAATAACGTTAAGGCGCTCAACCTAATTATGAGTACTATCGGTCCGACTACCTCTTCACATTCAAAAACTTTCAAAACCGATAGTTGAAATACGTCTGAAATTAATTTTTCAAACTTTGAGTCGTTGTATTCCAGTGTCGAACAAGAATTTTTGATAATGTGGAAGAATGATTTTCTACGGAGTCCAACGAGCCAATGCGATGATTCCGAAGTAGGCAAATTGTTACAAAGTTAGTATAACTCTAGTGTTTCATCGCCGAGCTTCTATTCTAAATGAATCTTTTTGAAAAATATTTTTTTGGTTTTTCTAGTGGATTATTTGAAATTCCATTTCAGGAAAAAAAATTGTATTTGAACCCCTCACATTCTTGTCGGAATCATATGAGACAACCGCCCTTACATTCATTTTGAAACTCGTGTATGAATGATGGTGGATTTCATACGTTCACTCGGTCAGTAACCCCTCGCCCACCTTATACGTGTCAAATGGGGTACCGGATATGCGGCGCGCCAATTTCTGAGTGTATAATTTGAGGTGACTCCATCAGATCGATGGGATGGTAATTAATGAAGATCGATGGATAGATGGTAGAATAGACCGTAGGGAGTTCGGACGGTGATTAGGTTGGCTACTCCGTTTGCTTGTCAGAGCGAATGCACACTAATGTCCCTGCCCATCAAATTCTTAACGCGCCGGCTCGGGCGGCTATTTTGGAAAACGACCAAGTCGAGCGAAGCCCATTCACCAAGCTGAGGAATAATAAGGAGGGAGGCGAACAACGGAGTTTCAAGAATGGATTTAGAGAGCATTTGGGAGAGTATTTAGTTTCCATCAGCAGTGCAGATAAGATTAAATGGGTTTCAAAATAAAGCGCATATTCCTGGACGTTAATTTTGCTGCTCTCGGAGTGATTCTTTTGCCAAGCTTGCAAGTTCGTGGTGCAGTGTGGAATTTTGATTTGCAAGTGCTGCAGTGGCTGAGAACGAACTCTTTCGGCGAGGAAACCAAAATTTTTGAGGGGCATAAGCGACGTCAACAGGTTCCTCGTCAGAACACCTCCTGAAGAAGTTCCTGCTGAGGATGATTAGACTCGAAGGGAAGCCTGTTGCGTTTGCCCGAATCGACAGACGAGGGACGAGCGGGTCTCGGTGAACTTGGGGACAGCCTGGGCGAGACGAGCTCCCAAAAATTCTCGTAATGGGCTGTTTTTGGGGCGAGTGTATGACCACCGCGACGAGAGCCTTGCCGAGGGCGGGAAAGGACGAGAGGGAGTCTGCGAGTGGCGAGAGGGCCGTGCGAATGTGGGCGCGGAAACGAGCCGCGTATCGATTTCCTGGCCGCTCTCGGGGGGCAAGTGTAGGCAGTAGGTGTGCAGGGAGTGACGGGGAGCTCGGGCGGCTGGCTGACGGCACTGCCATCCCGTCGATCCTTCTCCGCCCACGGTGCGCCGCCGCTGTGACGCAACCCACGTCTCGCGGAGCGTAGCAGCCATTCGGCGCGCCAAGTTTCGCAGCGACATGCGAGGCGCGGAGGCTCGTCGCGCGCGCACATGCGCGCTAATTATAGACAGCCCGTCGCAGATATCCGTCGCGACGAGAGGCAGGCCACCGGAACTGCCCGCGAGCCGGGAATTCCCGCGGCGGCCAAAATTAGGAGCGCGACACTCGGCCCATCCACTCTCTCGCGGCAGCCAGAGCTTGCAAGCTCCGCGCGAAATCGTTTGTCGCGCCATCTCCCTCCCGAGTCGCCGTCGCTTCCACTTCTGCACGGGGTCGCCGACGAAGCCGCGATGTCGACGATACCCCGAACTCGAGATCGAACTTGGTCGAGCTCGCGAGACGCCCACGTGCTTTTGCTTTGGCTTTTCGCGGCTGCCGCTTCGCGTATTCGCGCGACGAGCTTGCCCCGCGCCGCGCAACATCGGGCGCAGCGCCGAGCGAAGGGTTGCAAGTTTTCGACGGGGCGCGAGGGCGGCGTCGACGATCGAGAGCCGAGAGCACGGGGTCATTGAACCGCCGGGCCAACTGCGCGCGCGCGCAACCAACTACTCGCTGCACGAATTTGCGCGTCGAAAGAGGTGCACCTACATCCAACCACGCGGCTCGGCGGCTATGTGTGCCGGCCGGCGTATATCCGCGCATTGCACCGCGAGAGCCGGCTCTGATATCGAGTTGGGGCCATCGGGTGTCCGCGTTATTGCCGCCGCTGTTGCTGCACTTGGCGACTCGTCGAGCCACCGCTCTCCGCTAAGCGAAATTAAAAGACTAATGAAACTCGTCCCTCCAATTCTGAGCTTTTCCCCCTTGCAGCTCTGGCGATCGAACTTGCTCATCAGAGCTCGCTCTCGCGAAAACGCAGTTCCCGTTCACGGGCCGATAATGAAATCTCATCCTGATCATGATCAATCTTTATAGATTGATAATAATATTCATATATCAACTCCCTCTGGAGCTTTTGACAAAGCCCGATGTCCTACATACTGAAATTTCAACAAATGTAAATCAATTGCAGCTCGGATGTTTCCAATTCTAGTGTGTGCGGGAGATGAGAGCGACAAATGTAGTTTGGGACCTGCTTTTCCGAAACACGTCGAATGAGATTTTGAAGAAATTCGCAAGCTCTCGCTGCAAAGTCCCCGTGACAGTCTTGTCCGACTCGCGGGATAAAGCCGGACGGGGCAAAGCCGATAAGTGAAGAGGAGCTGTTGCCGGTAATTCAGATTCCCTCGATTGTTGCGAATACAGCGGGCGCCGAGCTAGAATTCAAGGGTAGCGATTTCGCGAGGGGAGCGAGAGACGAGAGCGCCATCCTCGCCGCACGACGAGACGCGATACGTAGCGAAAACTGTGCTTCAGTGTCCCTCGCATCATGGCGGATCGATACACCATGAGAATGGGCGAGTTTTGTATAAAAGCATCGAAAAATCGCACAAGCTTTCGAATTGATGCGACAGATATTAATAATCGTGGCTTTTCGAGAGCACGACGGGCATGAAATGGGACTAAAAGTTAAGAAACAAGAGGAAGAAAACTCTGTAGGAGGTAGTTGACCGCAGTCCAGCCCTGCGCGGGTTGATCTGATTAGAGAGCTTGTGAAAGATTGCGTGCCGAATGGCATTGGCATTTCATGGTCGATTTGCGATCTAATGCGAGATAATTTCAAAACACGTGGTGCATTCGCGACACATTTAGCCCCGATACTCGAGGATTGCGAGCTCCCACGGAAGTCCACACGCATCATACAACCCGAACTATCATCATGTCCATCCATCTCAAGGGAATCGGGCACAAGCAAGCGCCTGCACTTTTGAGCAAGGGCTAAAAAATGAGATGCAAATCTCAGCAATGATAGCGGGTCGGATTTCTTCAATACCCGATGAACAATATTTCAAGTCTCGTGCTGCTGACAAAAAAAATTGTGGCCTCGAGTAGAGTGCCGTAAGTGCTTGCGATGAGACATGACCACAAGAGAATTCTTTTAATGAAAGCCGAAAGCAAGCCTGAGATGGGGGGGGGGGGGCAGAAGAATAGTCTGTCTGGATTTCCGAGGACCAAGGTCAGCGTTCAAGATTCTATTCGTTTCAGAGCCCAAATATTGAGCTCAATGGTCAAATTCTGACATCATGAGGATTTGCATCGTAAATAATACACAAGACTTTTCTGAGTCCTCGCGACCTCGCGTAACAAAGGATGCGATCTTACTTATACACAAAAATCACAAATTTTTAATCAACGTCCGTATAGTTGGGATGATACAGACTAACGATGTGATTATGGATATGATTATACAAATAATATCCATTTTTACAGCTCAGACTGTTCTGGCGCGGATCATCTAAATCAGGGATAGCGTCAACACAATGCATTGAGAAAAACATGCAAATCCAATCTGCCAAAACAATCCTAGAAATAGGATGTGGGGTTGGAAATACAATCTTCCCACTCTTATTATACAATTGTGATTCCGTCTTACTGTGTACGGTTGTGATTTTTCTTCTAAAGCTATTGAAATTTTACAACAGAGTGCAGAATATGATATCAAAAGGTAATAAATTCACTAATATTGATCTTTGCTCATGGATGAATACGAAGTAATCAAAGGTAAACAACTTATGAACACAGATGTAAGGCATTTGTGCTTGATGCAACTGCCAAAGAATGGAATCCACCATTCAAAGAAAACAGTCTAGATATCATTATCTTAATATTTGTTCTGTCTGCAATACATCCACAGAAGGATGTTAACATCATGTCATTGAGAGCAGAATGTATTTTTCACTTAAAATTAAAGTTTTTTTGTGCTCCAGGATACGACATGTTGTGAAACAGATTCATCGTTACTTAAAACCAGAAGGCTTGGTTGTATTTAGAGGTTACGGTCGATATGATTTGGCTCAATTAAGGTTCAAGATAGGTCGCTGTTTGACGAATAACTTTTATGTGAGAGGTGATGGAACATGAGTGTACTCTTTTACTCAAGGTAATTGGAGCGAGCAATGATGAACGATCCAGATATGAAGGGTCAAATATGATGCGAATGTAAAAAGTATTGATTCATTACAGATGGGCTTACAAAAATTTTCCTGTGAGCCCCAAATAACCCCCATGATTATATCATTTTATACATACATGCTGGAATAAGATTCATAAATTGAAGAAAACATCCTTGGATTTCAAAGCACCATAGCATAACATACTTTTGAACCTGACTATTTCGCAATAAAAGTTTGATGAAAACTCATTTGAATTGGGATCATTATTGAACCACCTCATTTTAGTAGACATATTTTATAGCTGAAACCCACATGAGCAGAAAACTTCCATTTTTGGTTGCAATTAGGAGACATACAAATTTTGTTGCAAGGACAACAGATGGTCGTCCCGCTTCAATAGAATTGTCAACATTATGTGAGTTTTTAAAGCTTGAGCTGGATGCCTGATGAGGTCAACAAGTCATGATGACAAAACGTCAGCAATTAGCCATGTATTAAAAAAATGGACAGTGTATCTTCAATCCGACACGCGCGTCACAGTTAGTCTTCAAAGATCGATCAAGAATTCATTGAATACCAGGAGACGTGAATTGATCCCATAAGTCCTTGACAATCTTGGAATTTTTTGATCGGATGAGAAGGCAGTTCAGAATTATGTGATTAGAATAGCACGGGGAGGGATCGCAGTAGTCCACCCTGGCATGCATAGTAATTATAAAATCAAAATGGGCGAATTAAGAGCATTAGCATACTTGCATAATTACCATACTTGCGCGTTTTCATCGAGATCACGACGGTGGTGAGATTACTAAGCGTGAGAAAATGACGAATCCGGTAAGAAATTGAGGGTGACGTCGAAAGATTCTGCGCGCGAAAATCTCCGTTGACAAAGTTATATTGCCGCGCGATCACGCGCCGCAACAGTTGTACCCGGATCAATCCGTCTGATCGCGCTCGGCGTCAGTGCGATCGCGAACGCGCCAAAGTTGACAACTCGCAGTCGACTGCCAAACGTTTCAATTAGCGCAATCAATAATCGACTCAAAGATAGATGAAATATACACACTGTGACCAAGGCCTCTTAACATATTGGCGTTTCAACGATCGCATTAGGTTTTGCTGTCTTTCTCGATTAAAGTTTTGAAATTCGTTGTGACACTGTTCGAGCTTTTTGTAAAAAGCGCTATTAGATTTGGGCTTGTGTTTTAGAAATACGATACTTTATTCAATATGCCCACCAATTCCATGCAACTCACGTCTGTGGTAAGTAGATAGGCTAATCTTGTGCTTGGAATCTTCAATATTTTACGATGGATTACTTCAGCTAACCGGAAATGATGATGTTGCCCAGATGTTTCAATGATAGTACAGTGTCTCAAATTCTCAGATTAACTAAATTTGAATGACTGTCACACGTTGATCAATATAATCGAGGAATCTCGACCGGCGATCCCAAATATTCATTGAAAATGAATCCACAATACGATTTCATGCGATAATCAAGCTTCCTGACTCGAAAAATGGTTTCAAAAGTATTTCTCAAAATAAGAGAAAAATTTTCTTTCGTCTCAAAATGAACATCCGAATCAGATATTTTTCCGAGGAGACGATTCTGAAAGCTGTTACATTGGCAACAATAACACTGTGTTGAACGGAATACATATAGCTGGTCACGTCCTCGCAGTAAAAATCGAGGAATCGATGGTGACGGAACCAATGTTTGTTGACATCATTAGACATTAATCCTGTACCTAATATGATGGATGTTATCATCGTACAACGATTAGTCATGATGATCCTCTTGCGACACAGAACAGTTTTCGATTTATTCTTCAATCAGAATCAAGAAGAACTTAGTGAAATTGACTCATAAATCATTTATTTCAGAGTGTGACAGATGGTCCCAACGATGATCGACCAATGAACAACAATGGAGAGAATAAAGAGAAAATGAATCGAAATCCAGAGATAACTTATGGTATCGATGATGTTCCACCATGGTATCTTTGTTTGTTTATGGCTTTACAGGTATAGTCAGAAATTATTCTTTTATTATGTAAATGTCTCGTGTACATTGATTTACTTTCAACTGTAAACATCTCTCAATAGCTTGAAGAGCTTTTGGAAAACGTTTTTTTCCCTGCAAAGATTGTAAGACATATATGATCTAGATGCTCTGTAATATAAACTCGAGAGCTTTTCACTTTTCCTCCATAAATGCAAGACCAATGAAAATACTCAAAATCACATTATTAGCAATTTTCCAAGAATTCCACATTGCTCCATTACAGAAGTTATACGAGTGAATTCAATTGAATTTTTACAGCATTACTTAACGATGATTGGAGCCATAGTCTCCATACCATTTATTCTCACACCAGCACTGTGCATGGCGGAAGATGATCCCGCGCGCAGTCACATTATCTCGACTATGATCCTTGTCACCGGCATTGTCACCTTCCTACAGACAACTATTGGATGCAGGTGGGAGCAAAGGATTTGCAGTTTTTTTCGAGTCTTTATCTCCGAGCTTAAGAGGCTATTCTTTCATTATCAAGATACATACCAGTTTACTGAATCATAAAATACTCTCATTGACAACCTGGTTATGTATTTCTATGAATGGTTTGAGGTCTTCTAATCCAAGCCCTTTGAATTTTCTGATTAATGGGAAATGCACTCTCCCGAACTGATTAAATTGAAATTGCGAGGAGAACTGATTAAGATCTCTGGTCCATACCGAGGAAAAACAAATGTTTCTCACAATCATAGTCTAAGCGATAGTCGAGTAACTTTTGCTCCGCGATCATAAAAGTATAAACTGATCTTTGATAATACGATCAATTGGCTGGTTCTGGATAAGACACTCTTCCGATCGAAAGATTACTCATGATTGAAATGCGAATGATCGTGTCTCAAAATACATCCAATAAACCTATTCCAACACAATAAATTTTGATTTTTGTGAACAAGATGAATTGAAGAAAATGGAAGGATTCGTTAACTTCACGTGGATAATGATAAGCATATTTCGACGAGGTTTATTGAACCATATAAAACACGAATGAAGTAAATACGTCGAGGTCGCGATATCTTCATTACAAAAAGTACGATGCCGTACCAGTCCTCAAATGTGTATCAGATTCATTGTTGTCAGACATTTATTAGGATATGAAAGTTCGGAAATTCAATCAATTGTTATCTTGAGCCTTGGCTTAGACCTAGGCACGTTTCTTTGATTAATGAAATTTTCAGTTCCTCTATAGAGACAAAGACCATGAGAATTTATGCAATCTCACTCGTCCTTCGATTTCTGCAATTCACTTTTGAAAAATCCGTAAAAATCTATTCATAGACTTTTCAACAGAGAGAAAATTTACGTAGACTAGATAATTCTTTCCTCAGTCTCACAGTCAATCAACAATTATCATGTATCCGTCGATGAAAACAATACGCTTACATAGGAAAGTGTATTCAATCTGATCAAATTTCTTTTCGCGTTTTCTGAGCGAGGATTACAAGAAACGAAAAATCTATCTTCTCAATCAGCCACTAAGAATGTGGGCTTCAACCCTCATCACTTGCGATACCATTGTTTTAGTTCATTAGTATGCCAATAAAATTTTTTGTGTGCTTGGATGAACATCAAAATTTCATCAAATTTTTCCAGACTCACGAAGATAATCTCTGGTTGTTAAAAGTCTTTATCTTTGACAAATGATCGTCAAGACATTGATTGGGTTAGGCGCTCAATGCTAGTCTTTTTTTATCATTCATATACGTGATGGAATTTTTTTTAGCACAGAAGAGTAATCGGTGATCATCGAACTGAATTTTAATGTGTTTGATTTGAGGTGGATCACGGCATAGGGTATACGATAAGCTAAATTCGATGAGCAGCCATCCGAACACCACCAACACGATATCGTTTTTATGTGCTCGATCAATTCTGATGCGCTCCAACCAATAAGTTATAGGATGACTAACACAGCGACCGAGACATGTCTTTTGATAATTGTCCAAATTGATACAAACGCACAAGAGCCACTTACACAAAAGTGAATATGGGAGCGACTATCGAATAAAGAAGACGATCCGATCAATTTGATCGCTTTTGAGGAACAATTCGTTTCAATCAAAATAAGCTATTTGATCGCGAATAAAAATTGATAATCTTGACCAACTTTCTACCAATACTCCAAATGAGGAATGATCGCATTTGACATTTTTATGAATAAGACAAAAAATTGTATTCTCACCCGAAGGAGGATTAAATTCATTCGAGTCACAATACACAACTTTTTTCTCTTTGGCCAAGGCTATGCCGCATACTTCTTCGTACATTCGCTCGCTGGAAAAAAAATGCGCAAGAGGAGCGGCCGGCACAATCGAATTTCACGACTTGATGACTGCATTGAGACAGATTGTAATAAAATGACAATGTTTACAGGCTTCCTTTAGTGCAAGGTGGTACGATCTCATTTCTGGTGCCTACTCTGGCTATATTAAACCTACCTCGATGGAAATGTCCCGAAGAATCAGTCCTGGAAACTTTGTCACCTGAAGATCGTACGGAAATGTGGCAAGTGCGAATGAGAGAACTATCGGGAGCAATTGCTGTTTCGGCTCTCTTCCAAGTCATTGTTGGATATTGTGGTAAGTTTCTGTTGAATTTTGGAAATACAACTAATTTATCTCTTCTAGGGGTCTTAGGAGCAGAAATTGACCCTCTATTCCCATGAGCATGTAAAAAACGGTGGCATATAACTTGATCTTGCCGTGCAATTTTCCATGTTTTTTATAATGCAAAATCAAAGATAATGAGATTTGCACCGATTCGAGACTATTTTTTGGTATAGTTAGTAGTGCGACTAAAGCGCCATTTTTGCTTCGGGTTCAGGAAGGAAAATTGGCGCTTAGCTTCACTGATACCAAAAAATAATAAAATAATACCTATATCAACCTCGCTCGTCAGGTTGTTTTGGAGCACGGGAAATACTTTCTCTTAGCTGACCCGCGGAGAAAATTGATTCCAATGGCCCGAAACAGCCAAACCTCGCACCAGTACATTAAATACTATTGCGTTCGACAGATACAATAATTTTTTTTGCCACAAATGATGTGATTATTTTTTGATTCTTTAAACTCATTATACAATCTGCGGCAAAGAACTTAGCTCAAATCTCACCCGACCTTACTTTAGTTTATTAGATTTCTCATTCCCACAACTTTAAATTCCTCCTTGTGAAACTGTAAAATTCAATTTTTGTCCGATTTTATGAGCAAAGTCCGAAACTAGTTGTTCGAAATGGGCGTGTACCCAATTTTGTACACAGTGTTTTCTCGTGAGAAATTACAAAACACGATCTTCTTGTTGCACTCTCTTATCATGAGTGAAATTACGATAACTTAGTTCCTACAAGAGACTTTTTGTGGTTGAGATCGCCTTTGCTTTGTATTCAATTTCAAACATTAATGTAATCAATAATGAATTTGTAGGTATAATTGGGTATTTGTTGAAGTTTGTCACGCCCTTGACAATTGTACCTACTGTTTCGCTGGTTGGTCTATCTTTATTCGAGAATGCCGCTGATGCAGCTTCAAAGCACTGGGGTATTGCAGCAGGGTATATATTATTAAGGATTTATACGTTTTTCATAAGCTCTGCTGGAGTATAACTAGACTGCTCAAATTTCAGAACAATCATCATGCTAACGCTTTACTCGCAAGTTCTAGTCGATGTCAAGTGTCCAATAGTAGTGTTCAAGAAGGGTCAAGGTTTCCATGTCACTTGGTTTGCCTTATTCAAACTTTTCCCAGTGAGTAATATATGAAGTTTATGGATGAATGTTGAACAGTTACCAGAATTTTGATACAAATTGCAACAAAATCATGAAACTAAATGGGATTTATATAGGATTCATTATTACTTTCAAGGTTCTACTCACCATAGTAGTCATGTGGATAATCTGTGCCATCTTGACTGTCACTGATGTATTACCACCTGGTCATCCAGGGAGAGCCGACACAAAATTGAAGATAATAAATGATTCGCCTTGGTTCAGGATACCTTATCCTGGGCAATGGGGTATTCCAACTGTAACTTTGTCTGGAGTACTTGGGATGCTAGCTGGTGTATTAGCCTGTACCGTTGAGTCCATCAGCTACTATCCCACAACTTCAAGAATGTGTGGTAACTGTGGATTTAAATATGAGTTCTTACCATCATTATTCAGAGATTTTGAGATTCAACATATTATATTTGATCAATCATAAAGGTGCTCCTCCACCACCAGTTCATGCTATCAATCGAGGGATTGGTATTGAGGGATTAGGCACAGTCCTGGCTGGACTTTGGGGCAGCGGTAATGGCACCAACACTTTTGGAGAAAATGTGGGAACAATAGGTATGATTGCTAAGAGATAATTAAAACTAACTAGAGATAGTTGAAATGATTTCAATGTAAAAATGTAATTTCTCATTGACGTTCAGGAGTGACCAAAGTTGGAAGTCGTAGAGTAATACAATGGGCTTGTGTTTTGATGGTTCTTCAAGGGGTCATCAGTAAATTTGGAGCAGTGTTTATAATAATTCCAGAACCAGTTGTTGGGGGCATATTCTGCGTGATGTTTGGAATGATTGCAGCTTTTGGTATGTATGCTAAAAGATATTTAATCTGGACTGGTCCCCCCTAAAAGCACTTTTTCTTTAGGTTTCTCAGCTCTTCAGTACATTAATTTGAACTCTGCCCGCAATTTGTACATTCTGGGATTCTCAGTGTTTTTCCCTCTGGTAGGCGTGCTTGCTTTATTTTACCACAGATGATGAGTGCAGAAATAGTGAAGAATGAATGTTCTCCAACAGGTTCTGTCAAAGTGGATGATCAAGAACCCCACTTCAATAAATACTGGAAATGAAGTTGTTGATAGCGTACTCACTGTACTATTGAGTACAACAATTTTAGTTGGTGGATCACTGGGATGCTTTCTGGATAATCTTATACCAGGTATTTGTTATCATGTTTGCAATAATACAACATGAATTGAATAGAAATTAGAGAAACTGAGCGCAAAGTGTACTTGATCGAACGTAATCATACAGTTGAGAGCTATGGTTCTCAGTCCTGCTCTTCTCATAAGTTGAAGTAATTTATAATGTTCCAAAGCCCTTTCATGAATAAGCTACCTGTATAAACTCTTTCCAAATTTCTGGGGAGGGTATAAGTAGCCAAGTGGAAGACTCAATCTGCAAGCTAACTCGAGTTGCATGGTGGCAGAGGAAGCCCAGGCATGGAGATTGATAAAGGATTGTTGCAGGGACGGACGAGGAGCGGGGTCTGGACGCCTGGGCCAAGGAGATGGAGTTGAACTTCGATGCCGAGGTGGACGAGTCGTCCGAGTACGTGCCAAGCACGTTCGACCTGCCCTTCGGCATGAGCCTGTTGCGAAGGTAAGCACGCGAATCGAAGTTATCCGGGGTGCCACCGCTGCCGTCGTCGTTTACGACGCCGCGGTCCGGTTATTGGGCGGCTGCAGCCAGCGAATGTGCCGGCGATGGCAGCGGTGGCGGCCGCGAGAGAGAGAGCCTTGCCCTTCCGCGAGGTGCAAGGCCGCGCGCGAGAGCGAGAGAGAGAGAGAGAGAGCGGGGCCGTGACGCCGCCGCGCCGAGGTCGGCGTCCGCGAGCCTCGCTGCTCGGCGCACTCACGCTCCCGGCGATTGTGTTGCAGGTGGAAGTGGACCTCGTACCTGCCGTTCTCGCCGACGTACAAGCCGCGGCCATGGTGCGGACGCCGCGCCAAGAGCAGCTAGATCAGCGGATGCACTTTGCCGGAGTCTGGGTACACGCTCGATGGCTCATCCGCGTCTCGCGCAGCGGCGGCGGCGACGACTCGTTTTGCTCGCTTTCGCCGCGATGCCGCTCCGCAGCGCTTTCCCACACCGATGCACTCTCTCGCGACGAGGGGTTAGGCACTGTCCGTCCCTCTTGCTCCGGCCGGCCCGCGACGCAGCTGCG
>JAPYYZ010002658.1:469-15383 GCA_030522705.1 Eretmocerus eremicus | reverse complement strand
GCCATGATACCGAAGAAGGTTATGAACTTTGTTCCATGATTTTGCGACGCATTAGAGTGAAGTTACAGTGGAAAAACCAAGATTGAAGAGGTGGGACGTGTATGTCCCACCGCCCCTCAAAGGGTTAAGTTCAATTCGTTTGTGTATTTTTGTTTACAACTATCCAAGTAGCATATAATTCATCTTCCAGGATCCTGGTGAGGGTTTGGCTATGAACGTCGATAATCTAGGAAAATCAGTGGAAACACCTGGCTCACCAAGAAGACCCCTAGCAAATTTCACAAATATTACTCTTGATAGAACCCACCGTCTTGTTGAGATTTACGTAGACATTGATTTCAACCATGACAAGAGTGACGGAGCTTCTGCATAGCTCTGAAGATAGCGGGTTTTACAGTACGACAAATCAAGACCTTACCTTAGAGAAGGATCAGGAAAGCGCATCATTCTCGAGTACCGACACTGACACCGTACCAGAATCTTCTCCCAGTCCCCAACAATCCACCGAGAAAGGAGCATCGGATTGTGGTACTGATACAAATCCTGGAACTCCTGCGACATGCCCTACTCGAAAACCAAAGTTCGTACCCATACCCCGTGAAGGTTTGTAGTGTATCCTTGATATTATCTCGCTATCATGGCGTATGTCTAAACGAGTTTCAGTTGTTAATGGTAACAACGAGGATTCGCGTATTACTCCATGTTCCCTTTGGAGAGGTTAAATTATAATTAGAGGCAAGGGAAGGGACTGTATGTCCGCAACAGATGGATCTCTGTTACGCAGTCTTTACCCCAAACAGATTACACGTACAGCGACCTTTATTTTCATGTGGTAAATGTCATTCAAAATAATATTTTCAAGGAAAGTCAATGCTTTGCACAGAAACGGTTTTGAAAGTGACTTTTTCATCTTCGTAATTCTAAAAAATGGAAACCGGATTGCTGTGATCGCGGACAATCATTGTGATTTTCGAGCGGATGAACGTACGCCGAATCTATATTCGTTATCATTTGGAAGTTGAGAAGAATCGTGTCCAGCTATTTTTGATCGAAATCATCAAAAATATCAAAATGGATTCCATATGAGTACGAAACAAAAATGCCCCAGAATGGTGAAAATCATGATTCTCAATCGAATTCCGCACAAAATCGATGTCGAAACATGGTTCTTTCAGCTCTAAGAGCTCTCGCTGTGGTATTCATGTGGAGTAAGGAATTATAAAAAAAATCTCTGCTTGGAAAAATTTTCAGAAATGCCAAATGGTTTTGCCAGAATTGTTGGGTATTCACCCGCGTAGAAACTACGAGTGGATGTTTGGAGAGAGGAACATTTCCCAAATCCAGCTCGAATTTCGCTGAACTATGTCTGCGGTTCAAGCTTTTTGATCGGATTAAAAGATTGACATGTTCACACTGAAATTCAGCATTTCCTCTCTTCTCCAAAATGTTTTGATTGAAATTTCCGTGAACGCAACACGATTGGAGATGAAATCATTCGGATTTGAAATAAGAGATATGAAAGAAATAAAGTTATGAGCTCTTGAAGTAGGGTTTGCAGTCGACGCAGCTCCTGAATGTTCTTGCATGATACTGCAATTGTCGTGACAGAAGGTTCAAATCTTCCAAGTTCGATGAACTAACAAATCAAATTGAGAAATCGTCATATATTTCGGCCGTGAATCGTTGTAAAGTCCATTCACATTCGGTACCACAATTTCAACACGACAGCAACCTTGGCCGAACTATGTTGAACGACTCGAGGGAATAATGTTGAGCTTGAAATTCTGCTTGCTACGGAAGGGAGTCGGAGACAAATTGCACGAATGAATCGAGGAGTAATTCACGTTGGCGTTGATATAAATCTCGCCTTTTTGTTTAACATTCGGCAAAATATTGTTGACCCGTACAAACTTAGTTCGTCCGTCAAATTGATGTAGATAATTTCTTTGATACGAGAACTTTTTGGATAAAAAAATTCACTCGAACAAATCATGATCCTTTTCGCTGGTAAATGAGCTTCCTCCATACAGAAATAATCCATCCTTGTAGAGAATCCACGCCACTATATATTGCAAAATTATGATGGAAAATAAGAGATGCTAAAAGCGTACGATAAGGACAAGGCAAATGTTGCTGGAAGTCTTTGTACCAATTCGAGGAATCTACCTGTAAAAACTTTCGATCCAGTCAAGTTTGCGACACTGTTCATCAAGTACGAGATCTACAAGAATAACATGTTCTACGAGTGAGTAGTAATTTCTCGGTTTCTGAATACAAAGATGTCAATCACATTGAATGTTTGCATTTCCCTCTTCGCTTAGAAACTCATTTAGAATGGCAACTCACGATTTCAAATTGAATGATCATTTCAACGCAACTCAGTTAGGACAACCGCTCAACGGTAAAACACTTGTAATTATGAGAGTCCGTATATTGAACCTCGTGTCTATGCAAATAACCACTCGGCGATGTAAATTCGACCGGAATATCTTCACATGTATTTTCCATAGTTCTCAGAACGGACGTTCAAAGTAGGTGAAATTTATCAAAATCCAAATATTGGAAGTTCATCTGCATTCCTGTTATGTAAATTCACCCAAAGTACGTTGATATGTAACTTGCATAGTTGTATGTAACGTCTCGATGGAGAAGTTTGTGTTTCGGTGATCGAATATTTCGGATGATAGCCTCCAATTATCTCTTCTATATGCCACAGCCGTTTATTCCGATACGGAACGAGAGGACCAAATTGTCTGCGATGTTCATCGTGATTTTATTCGACTACAAAATTGGTTCTACGACTTATAATGAATATTCTAGGCTCATATGTTACTATCTCGGTGAAGATCCAGAATTAAGGGCAGTGGAGTGGTACGCTCAAGGTTATCGAGAGACTACAGAGGTAATCAGTGCTGAGGGCTATTCACCAAATGCCATGAGGGCGGTCGTGAGGTATGCTACGATACATTACGGTCTTGTGAAAAAAAAAACCGCGAAGGGAACAAGCACTAACGGTGATTATTATATCTTACATGGCTCTCCATTTCTTTTGTCTATTCTTTGGTTAGTAACTTTCGCTCCGGCGTTTTTTCAAACCGTCTTTGATCATGATTTACAGGCGCAGTCGTTGATGTGACCCCACCAGAGGGAAATCGAAATATTAATACAGAGTTTATGAATGATTGGACTTCAAACTCTAAGGATCATCATGAAGAAGCTCGTCGTTTGAGGTATGAAACAATTTACGAGAAGTATCCTGGAATCATTGAAGGAGATGGTTGGAAGTTGGTGAGCATCTTTGTTGTCACATCTAGCGAGACGATTCTTGTCAATACACCTTTTCCATTCTTCTCTGGTGATGAAAATTCTCCAGACTGAGGCCGACTATAACAAGGTTTTCTCGGGATCAGCAGAAGCTTTCACAGAAGAATTTCCAAACGTTGCCAGAGACATCATAGCAATTGCAGAGATGTAGGGAAATACACAGATAGACAAACTTTTGTCTGAAAATTTAGGAAGAAGAAACATTTGTCCCTGAAATCAATTATGATCCCACAACAATTCTCCCTAGATACATTCTCCTGACATCTGTTTCTTGCGCAGTTCATACACAGAATTTGGCGTTTGCACTCATCCCACAGCTTCTAGTTCGACTAGACAAAGGCAGAAAGACGATCGGAAAGACGTGGAGACCATCTGCCGAAGATATCTCCAAAGGTTTCTTACTCCAAGTATCTGTAAGATTCCATCTTGACGCTTCCAAGCACGTTACTGTGCACCACCGGTGCTAGCTGGCATTCATGTGCTCTTTCATGTTGCAGGATTTTACAGAAGTGCGAACAGAACGAGAAGAGTTCGAAAACATGATAAAACAAAATGAGCAGGCCGTGCAAGCGTATGCGATCATATGGGGCAAACTTGGTAACGCCCAATGATCATTCGCAGTCGTAAACAATATGATGTACAGTATGACTTCTCCCCTGGCAGCAATAGATTTTTGTTTCAAAGCCACGACGATATTGCAGGGCTCATTTTCAAAGCTGAGTTTTGACTGTTGGAAATTTTTGGCCTGTTACATTTATTGTAACAACGGAAAAAACATAAATCCTAATGTTTGTTCTCTCGCCAATTTACTTAGTGAGAAAGCGCAACTCGCCCTGGAAGCCGCGAATGGTCAGGGAGTAGACACAGAAGCTCCGGACAATCAGCTAATCAACGCACAGTGCATTTCTCATACCAATACATGAAAATAATTGGTCTCCCTCGAACTTCCATGGAGTAGAATTGAATTCCTCGGAAAATTTTGGAACCCCGTAAGAATTTGTCTCGCCTGAATAAGGTTCCTTGAATCCGACATCAGTTCACGTAAAATTGATGTGACATCTTAACAGAGCGCCTCATTCAATGATAGTACTATTTCAGGAGTTATATTACGCAGAAGTCATTGATTCACCATCAACTGTAATAACGAGCGTTAAGCTAAGAGCTTTTGAGTTATTAGGTCGTATTCCACGTGGCCAGTCGTATGAATTTCATTCATATCCCGCCACAGCACCGACGTGAGTAATTTATCGTCCAGGAGCTGGTTGTCTGAGCAATTTAATTTCAATATAGTCGAATTTTAGTTATTTTGTAAGAACAAAATCTTTCTGAGCATGTGATAATCGTAGGACTGCGAGAGTCGATTCAAAGAGCCGACTCTTCGCTCCTCGATTTTGTTTATTTCAATACTATTCCAGTTTATGTCGATGCTTGCGGTTTCAGGTCACTGCAGCCATTGCTCACCTCGGGCTATAGCAATTGCTTTGCGCCATACCATAACCCAAAGCTCAGTGGCGTTTACTATGATATTGATTGTCTAGAAGTCGTAGACTCTTACAATAATAGTTACTCGCGTGATTGAAACAAGGATGTAGTTAATTGTTATGCATGTCGGGAAGCTCCAACTAGGATACCCAATTCCGTAGAATGTTGAAATGTGAGCTAAGTTAACGATGACTGACACTGTTGAATATGTCTTGTTTTAAGATATTCTCGAACAGATCGAGCTGTGGACGTTAATTATCTAAGCATGAAGAAATTTAAGCTCTCGTCAGGACACATATCGTACTTCGATTGCATTGAATAAGAGAATCCTCCAATAATCATCACAATTACTCCCCCAATCAGCGCTTAGCTGCATGATAGCTTCCCTTCCTCTTCGCTCGCAAATATATTCTTAAAATCAGATGCAAGCATTGTTTACGATGATTCATCTTCGATCACTGTATTGCAAATGATCTTTTAATAGTTATTACAAACGACATCCAAGAGCGATTTGTATCAAACGTTACATTTGGCTGTGTACTTGGTGATTCTCAATAGATAAAACTCAATTTTTGTATTCATTGACTCTTCCAATACCTTTCCACCCGAATCGGCGACAAGAAGTAATAAATCCGTCGCATCTCTTAGTTCTTGAAGTACTGTAGATAGACGGGATATTTCATCGATGGAAGAACAATACAGTTTCTCTTCGAATCATTCTGGAGTTTTCAGACAATTATGCACTACTATCATTTCTGTGAGTCATGTAGATCCCGCGTTATTTATAGAAGAAATGATGTTTCAATTCCGTCGTGCAGCGTGATGATCGAAATGTTCTCAACGACTTTCGACGACGGAATCAACGCAATACTTGCAATTATACTAGACCTTCAGCTCACAGGTTGAATCGCTTATAACATTTGAAAAAATTTGCAAAGCATTCATTTCCAACAATCATTTATTGTTGTTACACAGATGAAACGACGGTGATTTTGGGGGAATCATTCGAAATCCCGGGAATAACTCTGTGTGTAGCTGTTTTTCGAACTTTTTTCTCTCCATACGGATCTGACAGCGAGAATATCCATAAGAGTGAGAATCGTGCTTTATCGTCGATTTTTTGCGGTATCCGGTTAGTAGCCTGATTGTTAATATTTTGAAAGTTTATACTTCGGTACCAGTATGTAGTAAATGATTGTCAGAAATTGAATGCACATTAGATTTTTTCGGAACCATCGAATGATTCATTCGGCATCGGTGTATCTTCATTTGCGTGAGGATAACAAGTGTATGGTTTGGAAAATAACTTCCCCATAACTTTTCTCGTGTCAGTGTCCGAAGCCTAAAGGAAGCGTCCGAACATAAATCTGAAACCATATGAATTGCCCATTTGTCATCTATTTCATTTTTTTTCATTACCGTCGATAGAATACAAAATATGGGAATAGAATGTTGGTTAAGTAGTGAGCGTAGTGTCTGGGAATTTTTGCACTATACTGTGCGTAGCTATGTATATGCCAAGATGAGAATCGTCAATCCAGCGAATTGGTTTCCGTTTTCATGGGCGTGGGGTACATTGGAAGAGCAGAGCGTCAAAAAAAGTTGTTTCCGCACAAAATTAGTGATTCGAATCTCGATTTTGACATTTGCGTGCGGCTTTCTTGTTCTCTTGAGTGTATGACTATTAACGAGTACGATGCATATCACTTTCAGATAACAGAGGAGTGTAAGAGCGATGGATCTCCTACAGGTGGGCAATGGATCATTTGGAGTTGGAATAGACAAGAGTAAATTTCATCGAAAGGAGATGTAGTTTTCCTTGATATTGCATCATCTCATTCCCGCTAGAATGTACGTCATGGATGTAATCGACCAATGCGAAAATTTCACCTCTGAGCAGTTGATTCCGCACATACTGGAAGAATTGAGAACGAAAATGGGTAACTCGACTCACTCCTTGTTCAAGCATGCCATCGAGAGCTTTAAAAAGCCATTTGAACAATTCTCAACAGAGAAGGGAAGATTCAGTATTCTCAGAGAACAGAGCGTCTACGTCGATCCAGTTCCCTTCGAGATGAGCCAAAAAGCTATTCGCACGTTTCTGGCTCGTAGTACCACGCCATCTCTAACACTTGAATCACTGTTTGCTATACATCTTCCGCTAATTAGGGCGTTAGAAATATTCTTTGGGTTTCCAGAAGTATACGATGCCGCAAAAGTAATCTAGCTAGCCTCGACAAGTCGAAAACTGTCACAAATTATAGACAAGCCCTCATGTGGTTTTGAAATTCTGTAACGAACATGGAAACGCTCTTAATTTGGAAGCATGGTATGATGATCTTGAAACCAAGAACGGTTTTGGAAGTGCCGTGGAACAGCAGAAGATAGGTGATGTGTTTGTTCGATGCCCTTGCCTAACCACCACAGCTTGTAAATAAATTATACAGCATATTTGCAGTGCTAATTTTCCGTTCAAAACATAAGGACCAATACAGCAACCAGTGTGCTTTCTGTAAGCTCTTTGAAGAGCTTCAAATTCTCCACGATAAGGGCATCAGAATGACTATCAATGGAGAAAAGAAGACTCTATTTCTTGCCCTGACGCAACTGATTGGAGATAATTTGGCCCTGAATTGTTCGTGTGGCTTCTCCAAAGGTTCCATCGCAACAAATTACTGTCGATGTTGCACAGCAACAGCAGCTGAATGTCGATGCCTCACCAAAGAAGTTCCAAGCTTGATTCGAACTAGAGAATCGTATGAATCGATTATCAAGAATCAGCCAATAGATGAGAACCATCCATTTGAAGGAATCATCGGAGAATGCGTGTGGAATAAGGTTCCGATGTGGCATATAGGAGGGAATCACTTTGGAGATGTCATGCATGATGTCTCAGAGGGCACATGTGACTACACGGTGGGAGGTGTGCTGATAGGTTGATTGTAGATAAGTTGATTTTTGAAGACGAACTATTCTCTGCCGAAGACTTCAATGACAGGCTGGATAAATTTGACTTCGGACCGCACAAGATGAACCGGCCTCGCAAGATTAAAGTGCAGGCATGCAGAGACAGGAAAAAAACAGGGAAGACCAAAAAATTCGCCTCCGACAATTTGCTGCAGAAATGCTATGCTTGACCAGGTACCTTGGTCTCATAATTTGTGACTTGGTGCCAGAAGGTAATGAGAATTGGCACCTGTATTTGGCTCTCAGGGAAATCATTGATGTTGTCACGGCTCCCTCTGTTACTTCATATGATGCCGTAAAGTTGGAAAATGCTGTGGCAGAGCATAATGCACCGTACATAAAATTAATTGGACCTTTGAAACCCACAATGCATTCTCTGACCCACTATCCACGCCTCTTGATACAAAACAGACTATTGGTCAGCAGCTGGGGGATGCCTTTCGAACGAAAGAATAAAGAACTGGAAGAAGTTGCAGAGGCGATGAGAAATAACAGAAACTTGTCTCTTTCAATTGCAATAAACCTCCAGCTCAACTCGTGCTTCGTCAAAAAATTCAGCCAAGGCGTGGGGGCCGATCACGAGAATGGACCAGTAGTTTCCAGTGATGTAGAGGAGGATGTAAAATTAATCTTTCCAAATATCACAGATGCAAGTTTCATTCAAGAGTCGAGTTGCGTGAGAATTCTTGGCAAGAAATACGCAGAGAAGACAGTTTTCGTAGCTGATATCGATGAAGATGGAGAACCATTATTCGGCGAAGTCAGTAAAATTCACGACGTGTCTGAGAGAATAGACATCCGTGCTTCAATAATGGAGCCTCTCTACTTCTACGATCATCATCATGCTTTCAAAATGTCAGAAGAGGCATCAGAAACAAGAACTATCCACATCAGCGATATACCTCGCATTGACCCGATCTTGTCGGTGAAGTGTGACGATGGATTATACTTCGCTTACAGACACGGCTTCTGAAGTGATGAAACATCGCAAAGATTCGAACACAACTCCTGATAATCTTTGTACTTGTAGCGCCCCCAGTTTTTGTAAATAGAGAATCCGACATGTGATTGTGGCCGTCTTATTCCATCCGAAGGATCTTCCAATCAAGTCGGCATAGACAGTCTAAAAGCTGTTTAGACAATTGTACATAGGATTAATTAATTTGAGAACCATCATAAGATTCCAACCTAGGATCAACGCTGAGAAGACGGAGCCCGCATACGCACCGTATAGGAACGCGCGAAGAAAAATGTTTGCTTTTCAAGCTGGCATTATTTTAGTTCCATCGACACCAATTTTGATGTATCAAGTGTAAAGATCTAAAAGTTCGAATCCAATGGATGTCATTTTCGTATATCTCATAAGCGTTAATCGCAGATTTTGAAGCGAATTTGCGGGCAAAAGAATCATTTGTGTTGCAAGAATCGAGTTTTTCATTCTAGAATCGATTGTAAGTATGAAGGATCGCATCTATCGCCAATTTTGGAGACTTATATTGGAGTTGACAAAATCCCGCGTCAAAGATATGCAGTTTAAATTATTTCCGAGCTATTTTTTATGCCAAATTCCATAGATAGATGGAATATAACATCTAAACTCATGTTCGAAGGTTTTTCCAATGACAGTTTTGTTCGCAAAAAATTGAAAAGATTCCAAAAGAGCTACTTGATTCTTGTATATTATTCTAGTCTCGCCATTCAATTCTCTAGATGCAAGGTCAATTCTGAAACTTGAAATCTAGATCAACAGTCTTCGAGGACTCAAGAATTTGCTCTAACCACATCATATTTACCCCAGTACATGAAGAATGTGGAGGAGTGCATATCTGTGTGGTATGCTCTTCCTCTAAAAACTCTCCATCAGCTCTTCGAGAGTTCTTGGAGAGCTTTTTGTGAATTTCTTCCATTGATCAATCAAGCCATTCTCTTAGTTCTTCCATTGATGACTCTGGTATTAGAATATATGTGCATTCATGGTCATCGCTGAGCTGGATCAGACTACCCAATTTTATCAGTGAGTTTTCATATTGGTCAAGTCTTTTTCCATCCACATATGTGGCCCTTGTTGCCAGATTAGTAAGCGACCATGATCCAGAACCATTGTTCTCTTGAATAGTGCAGTAGAGTCTGGATACAAATGTATTAAGAATATTTATGTCACACTCAGTCCCTCGGCCCACTTTCACCTGAACAAGAAAGAAAGGAACAGTTAACGTAGGAACACAAGCTTGGATGTGAATTGCTTTTTCACCATTGAGAAGAGATAGATTGAAAGGCTAATGAGTATGCATAGCAGATGATAAATTTAGCATCTCCTAAATGAGGAACTGGCTCTCAATATATTTTTCTGCGAGAGAAGAATTTGAGAAAGTATTCATGAACCTTATCACTCGTATAAGCCTCTCAATTACGTTCAATAATAAGAAAGATTCGCTTTGGAGAGCACTACATAAGTGGAGTAAATCGTCAGATATACTGTATTATTTGAAGAAGGGGACCAAGTTGTATAGGTTCAGTTACTAATATGATGCATCAAGATTTCATTCCATAGAGTAGTTGGAGTGATCACACTAGAAGTATTAGTCAATACCTGAGAAAACTCACCAAGCTCTTACTAATTCCGTGGGTGTGAGGTGCGTTGCTATGTTTTTCAGATAATTGTAGCCTTACAAGAGCTGGCAGTAGCTCTATAGGCGTTCTTTCCTCACAACCACAGGTCTCTTTTACAGAAGTCGTATTAATATAGATGAATAAGTTAGATAGGCTGATAATTGACCAACGCAAATTATACTGATGGTAATATCCTCCTGGTCTGCGCGGGCACGTCTAACCCACGCGATCAGGGTTGGGTATAATATATGTATCACGTGTGAACAGCTGATATGCAGGCAAGCTCACGGATCGCCCAATCGCCACAACTCACGCGCGCGTGCTCCATAATTGGACCACGCATCCGTGCCATTGTCCAAGTTGATGTTTTACTTTTGTGGTCAAGTGTAGCGCACAGTGGTAGAATTTTGTACCACAGTAAGGACTATTTCTGAACCACACCTGTGGTCGAATCGCCGACCCAATTTCGTGGTCGAGATCCGGAACACAAGTCTTTCAGTGTAATAACCTGTATTCTAGCTTTAGGTAAGATGACTAGTCACATCTGTGATGATATCAATATTAATATCCTCGACCCAACAACTCATTTCGATTTAAGCATATGTATATTTATACGTGAATTGTTCTAACTTTTGCCATTGAGCAAATGAGAGTGTATCTATCTATCTAATCTCCCTCTCGCTCTCTCTCTCTCTCTCTCTTCCCCCCCCTCTCTTTCTCTCTCCCTCTTTACAGCTCTTCGAATGTATAAGATAGTGCACTTGAAAGACCCTGGTTATTGAGCTGCAATGTTCACCACGCACCACTCCGAGCGCCCTCAGCGAGGCGATGCAGAAGATCAGGAACTTAAAATTCCAAAAATGCGACTTGACTATGGTCAAAGATCGCTCCAGAGCCAATGCGCGCGTTTCTGGAATTTTCTCCCTCTTAAATTCCGGCAGTTACCGAGCCACTCGCATTTCAAAGGGGCAGTGAGAGAATTCTTGTTGACCCTCCCCCCACAGGGGATTGATGTGGGTGCAGGGCAATTTTTCAATCTTTAAGGGTTGGTATACGCGTTGGTGCAATTATTGATGACTGTCGGCCTCAAGGCCGATATTTCTCCTCTGTGATATTTTATTATGTGTTCCTCTCTACTTTTCAAGCCCTCGCGTACTCTTCCTTTTTGTAAATGATATTTATAATTTAATGACTAGTCACAACTGTGATACTTGTATCCTTGACAAAATTTCATATGTATTTATATTCGTAAGCCTGATTTTACTTCTGCTACATGCAAATAAAGAAGGGTATCTATCTATCCATCCCTCTCTCTCTCTCTCTCTCTCTCTCTCTCTCTCTCTCTCTCTCTCTCTCTCGCTGTGAGTACAAGCACTGCCCTGTCACCTCGCTCCCCGTTTGAACCTGTCTTATACTAATATCCCTCAACTTTTGTACCTGTGGGAACTCGTTGCTGACAGGTGGAACCCCCGCTGGCTCACGCAGTGAACGAGTATCAACAGCAGGCTCGTTTTTTCGAGCCAGGGATCCCTAATTGTCAGCATCAACATCTTTGGAGGTTATCCGTAACGAGGCAAGACTATCATCAGAAGAGAGAACATCAGCGCCTCTAGTGACTCCCCCAGGGAAGCTTCAAGTGGTGCTAATATCACTTGAGCAAACTGCATACCGACATCAGCCTAAATAATCGCCATATCAGCTCCAGATGGCGACACCTCGTGGATCTCGCCAGTTTTGCTAAGTGATGAACAACGGTGGGTCTTCAAAGAGCTTATGCACGCAGTGCACTCGTCCAGTAAGGCGTGGTGAGTCTTCGCTACAGTGTCAAATTTGTGCAAGTCTCGCCCATCTTACGTGCTCACAGACTAGTAGTACTCGGCAATTTGAATGTAAAACTTGCTGTACACTGCAAAATCTTGACACACCCTCGCGGCCATCTCCGTGCCCGCTATTATACCAATTGGTCAGTTGTCTCGACAAAGCCCCTCCCCCTCAGGCCCCTCCTTCCGTGTATGACGACTGCGCGCTCTCCCTTCCATTGACGAATATCAGTCAAACGTGCACTTCTACTTGTCGCAAACGTTCTGTCACATCGCCACCGTCCCTCGCACTAAAGTACTACGCTCGGACGAGTTAGCAGTTCAAAATCGTCCCGTCATGGATCCACTACCACCGCCTCACTTTCTTAATGATCCAAATGTTCCCGATCATATGAAGATGCTTGGACAGTTCATTCATTCATCAAACGTAGCGTTGTCCACTCATTCATTCATCAAACGTAGCGTTGTCCACCTCCATCAACGGGCAACTTTCTCAGATGAATACGCGCCTCACTGAAATAGCTGGATCAACCTCTCAAAGTACGCAATCTATTTCTGAGCTACGTGGTGAGATTCGGTCTTCACGACCATTGATTGATCCATGTGAGATCAGGTTCTCAGACATCCCGACCAACACTGGATCATCCGATCATGAACTAGTCATTTCAGTACTCAATGCTATAAGATGTGCACAGAGAGTAGGGACCATACTTGATATTAGAAAGTGGAATAATTTTTTTACATCCGTACCTGCTTCTGAAGTGCCGAGGAACCAAGCACCCGAGAATGTTGGATGGCTAGTGGCCAAATTTGTCTCTCCTACCGTACGTGATTTTGTCCTTCCTAAAGCCCACCTTTTGAGAGATAAGACCGCTCAAACTGTATCTGGCACTGGAGGCCCTACTAAAATATATCTCTCTCCTATTTTCCCCTTTCTGTTTATAAAATATGGAGCAGCGCTCTGGTCAGGTCGAAAGATCTTGGCTCCTTCAGACCCACCGTACACAACATGACTGTCTGTATGCGTGCCGATCGTTCTTCCCCCCTTGTACGAATCTTGTCCATCAATGAACTTTCACTGCTTCGCACAGATCAACCCGAAGTATCTACAGCTTCGAACTCGGGACAGGGCACGTCAGCCATGGATCAATAGGATCCACAGAGTCTGTCGCAGGTAACCTCATCCTTGATGCCTTCAAATGAACGTTCTCATATTACTCTTGGCCATATTGATATAAAAAGACTAAAAACAAATTTCTCTTCGATTGAAGCACAGGCTACTTTGACAAAGTATATCATTGCAATCGGTGGAACTTTTTTAGAACCCGAGGATGATGCTCGAGTCCCCTATATTCTTGGTTATACCTTCATCCATCATGATAGAGTAGGAAAAGGAGGTGGAGGGGTGGGTTTCTACCACCGCACGAAGTATCATTGCAAAATCCTAAGTTCGTCTGAACCAGTATTTGCAAATGTACCTTAATACGTCATAGCGGGAATGAAGATTAGATCCACCCCACTAACTCTTTGCTGTTGTATACCGTAGACCAGCAGCAGCATACCCCCATAGATGTATGGATAGAATTTCTCAATCAATTCCGAGCTATGATCATACAATAATCACAGGAGATTCCAACATCAACTTGGCAGCGAAGACTCCAGCATCCACCTCATTCACACGGTTATTCGATCCATATCTACTTTTTTCAGCCAGTACTGAACCAACGCATCATGCGATGTGGAAAGATGGCCTGATTCATGACACATGCATAGATCTTTTTCTGTTACGTAATCCCTCAGTATACTTCGACTATCGTAAGTCGGCTTCGCCGTTTGCAGCAGGTCATGACTCCGTTGAGATTGATTTTCATCTCACTCCACCTCTGGAAAAAGCAAAGAACCTAGCCTTACCTTAGTCAGATGATGTCCCTTTAGAGGCACTCCACCATCTTATTTCATCAGCCCTACCTCAAACGTGTCATGACTTTGGCTCGAGTGGGGCAGACTCGCAGTATTCTACTGCTTATCCCCCATTAGTATATAGTTCCTGTGTACATAATCCCGTAGAATGAGGTTCCAATCCAAGCACTTCAAATAAGTTCCTCACCGATCTCAGCCTCTCTGTTTATGCATCCTCAGCCGAAGGTCATACGCATGAGAGTGTATCTCTCCTTACCAACGTTTCAATCAGTGCGTTTGATCAGCTGTCACCAATCAGTAACCTCACCCTAACCAGCTCCAGAAAACCGTGGGTGACAGCTGACATACGCTATGGAATGAGACAACAAGATGCACTTTATCAGCGGATAAGACATTTGAAATCTCCCAGACTATGCGAGGAGTACGAGACCGCACCAAATGGAATCAAATCAAGTCTAGACACTGCCGAACATGAATATTTTCTGAACAAAGTGATCTCTGCCTCTGATGTGAAAGCCAGGTGGCGCGAACTGAGTAAATTTGGAATCGGTTCAAAACGTCTACCTTCACCTCTAACGCTTTTTAGCGGCACCGTCTTAAAACACACTTTGCTTCAGTAACTTCTGACTCCATCCCATTGGAAGATGCAGAGATGGACTATGTCTGTCTATCACCACTTCCCACCAATGTACCTGAGGACGTCCACGCCAGATGGGAATGGTTTCTGCACGACATTTTTTTTCGCCGCCCAAAGTTTTTTAATCGATTTGTTATATTGAAACATGATTTTA
>JAPYYZ010002657.1:0-12910 GCA_030522705.1 Eretmocerus eremicus | reverse complement strand
TACAGTAATGATGCATTATTCCCTGTCGCAGTAGCGTCACAGTATTTGCCGCAGTATTACTGCGAAATTTACGCTCACAGTACTGTCGCGGAATTTACGTCCGTAATACGATCGTAATACGATCGTATCGAAAGACGACCGTAATCCCATCGTAATACTGTGAAATATACTGCAGTAGTACGATCGTAGCGTCTCATCGTAATACTGCGAGCTCGCAGTACTGCCACCGTAGATTTTCTACCAGGGCATGTGCTTTTTATTTTTTGATCTCATGTTCATCACTCAGCTGCTATCTCTGAGTGATATGATTTGAATCTAATCAAGATGTAATATCTGGAAAGGATGTACGAAGTGTGATTAGCCGGGTTCGTATATATGTGTAAACAAATAACTTGTAAGGAAAAAAAGATTGAATATCATCATGAGATCCTCATTTTCATTCAAATATCATCCTTTCCACGACAATACCTGAAGTACATATTTTGACGGATGGTTCTGATGAATAGCTCATACAGTTTTTTAGCTTCCTGGACTGTTCTCAGCTTCATCTTGGTCAAAGGTTCACTCAAATATACTATACTACTTATATGTAAGAGTTTTGATCTTTCCAAAATGCTTGGGGATATTCAAATGAACGTTGAACAACATTAGTTGAACGGCTCCATTCCGAGACTCAGCAAACGCCCATTTCGTGATTGAACAAGAGAGAGCTTCAAAGTATTTCATAGAATGTTCAATCAGAGTAGATCCTGCAGTGAAATCGATTATTGCATCCTCAAATTTGAATATTTCATTAACTAATTATGCAGGTCGCATTATACTTTTCAATCGTTCACGCTTTCCACAGGGTGATTTGTTCAAAAAAGTGGATACGTCCCGTTTTGATACTTACTCCTAGACGTGATAAGAGTAGTACTGGTAAGGATTCAGAGTTACTGTTGCAGCTTCCAAGATTTTTGAGGAAAATGTCAACAAGTGCCCATCCATTTTCTTCACTCATGAACAAATTTTGTTCGCAAATTTGTTCATTTTTTCTAGCTTCAGACTATGATTCGTCTATGGGCTGATGTGCACAAGCTGAGCATAGGATTCATCCAAATACTTCTGACGAATAGATGATTGTGGTGAGCTAATGGATTGAGTATATACCTTCGTACCAGCCAGTCAGGTGATAGTTTGCGTTGGGCTAGACCATGCACCGTATACATACAGCCTTGAGGACAGTACAATGTACAAAATCGCAATGCATGTATAGTCGAAGAACCCTGGGTTGAGAAGTAAACGTCCATCTGAAACATCGGCCACAGTGACGTTCAATGGGCCCATCACACCACAGATAACTTGAAGAAATACCTCTGCATATGGGACCGTAAGAAGTCAGGCGGTCGCACCTGTGATCAAGGTGAACATCACGATGCAACTGGCGATGACGATCTGGCATTTTTGAGCCATCCGCTTTACCTGGTGGAGCTTGATTCCCTCTTTTCCTGACGACGAGCATAGTAGAAATGGTTGCACGGCGGTATAAGTCGCGCTCAACAACCGCCATCATTACCCGGCATGACGAAGCGCCTGTGCCGTCTATCTCACCTTTTTCCTCTTCTTTTTTGCCCAGAGTGTGCCCCTTGTGTCTAATTTCGATCTTGCTATGGTCCTTCAACCTATTCTTACACCTACTTTTCACACGCTCTCGGTTGACCATTGGCGATGAGGATTGAAGACCGTCTCTGATATTGAGTCATTGATAAGCTCGGCACGCCATTCAATCAAACAATGACGACTCTTCATCCTGAAGTGCCGCGGTACTTTTTGAGCTTAGGCTTTGGTAATCCCAGTAGTCTGATGCAGTTCATTCCACTCTTGAGATAATTTTTCTGTTGCTGTTGTTATTAGAGAGGTATTCGAGATAAGCCAACTGATCAGCCAGTGATTTTTGTTTTGTTACTGCAGTGAAATTCCAGAGGAGTTCATATTGCTAAGGCGCCCCGTGTGAAAATGAGAGATCCCCCTGTAACCATGTAGGATCATGTTTAAGACTGAACGGAGGTTGTGAAAGAACCACCTGCATAACGATCAAAATTGGTATAGTACTCAACTTTGAATACTTTTTCAGTTGCTTCTTGAAAAATTCCCATCTACAATTAGATGAATAGACAACGATTCTTCAGATTCTGGATAATCGTTCTCGAATGAGAGTTTTCAGGTTAGGATTTCGTGAATGAGATTGTAGGTTACAGATTTCAGATTACGGTTATCGGAGAAGAATATTCGAATTAAAATTTTTGGGTTTGGGATTTCGAATAACGGCTTCCGGGTTACGAGTTTTGGATTTGAGATTCTGGGTTACGGATTTCGAGTTTGGAATTCTAGATTTTGAATTCCGGCTCACGCATTCCGGGAAACAGAATTCGAGTTTGATCATCCGGGTTTGAAATTTTTGGCTAGGATTCCAAGTTTGGGATTTTGGGTCACAGATGTCGGATTTGGGGAGATGAGCTTAGGGTTCCGGGTTCGGGATTCCAGGTCACAGATGTCGAGTTTGGGAAATCTAGTTCAGGATGTCGGGTTTGGAGTTCCGGCTTATAGATTCCGGGTTTGGGGTTTCGAATCTAGGATTCCGGGTTACTGATGTCGAGTTTGGGATTCTAGTTCACGAATTCTGGATCTGTGATTTCAGGTTGGGAGTTTCGGGTCACGGATTCCGGGTTACGGATTATGGGTTACGGGCTTCGGGCTTGGAATTTTGGATTACAGATTTCGACATTGGGACCTTGAATCGGGTATTCTCGGTTTCTTATTCTGGGTTGAGGATTTTGCGTTACGGATTCCGTATATGGGTTTCTGGGTCCCGGACTTTAGGTGTAGCATTCTTGGTTGCAGATTTCCGGTTGCAAACTTCGGGTTGTGGATTTTGGGTTACAGATTTCAGTCTTAGATTCCGAATCGTGGTATCCGGGAAATCGACTCCGAGTCTGAGATTCCAGAATCCAGATGCCGGTTTGTAGAATCGGGGTTTAGAGATTCCGGGTTCAGGATTTTGGGTTTCTGTTTTCCAATCTCGAATTTGAGATCTCGGGTTACGGATTTTAAGTCTGGATTTTCAGGATTGGGATTGTGAGTCACGGATTCGAAGCTAAACATTTGTGATTAAGAATTCGGTTTTGGGATTCCTGTTTATGGTTTCGGGGTTATTGGTTCCGAGTTTGAGAGTTTGGGTTACAGATTACGAGTTTGCAATTCTGGGTCAAGGATTCCGGGTTTTTCGTTCTGTATTTGGTATTTGTCTTAACCGATTTGCAGTTCAAAACACTGGTTTGGGATTCACTCGAATCATTGTCTTACTACCAATTACAGATTCAAGCAATCTATCTTCCGGAAAGAAATGTCATTCTATAAATTATGATTGCCCCAACGAGTATCTTTATTCAAAATGTTTGTTCTGTGGGAGAGAAATTTCAATTTAACTACAAGAAGTATGAAAGAAGCTTATGATGGATTCGCTTGGAGCTAAGATTGGGGAATCCTCTTAAATTGTGTAAAGAACAACAATCGTCATGTTGAATTTCAGTAACACCACTCCAATCCTGAGTGTTGATTCATTGAAGGACTCACTATGGATCTGAACATTCATATAGAAAGATCGGGACTCTCAAGTTGGAGAGAGGAAATCCAAACACTCGTCAACTCAAATGCTAAGAAAATATGAGCCCGTAGAAAAAGCCAATCAGCCTGATCCTTTGAAAGAGGACAACATCAGCACCGGCATCACCGACGTGTAAAAGAAGTGACAAAGAGCATCAGTTAGAGCGTAACAATGCAATTATAGCGCTTATTCGACGAAGCGCCATCCAATTAGCCTCATGGATTTGATTTCATCTCGCGCGCACCCCGGCAAGTAGAGCACACAAGGCCCGGCTCATAATTCACACGTTGAAGCCGACCGATGCAGGCACGAGCGCATCTGCAAGCCTCTTCGAAAGCGTGTGCGTTAGAGTGGAAGTAAAGGGAGGCGTGGAAGCTTCAGGCTTTACGCCCAGTCAGTTTTGAGGCGCTCTTCTAGGAAATTTTTGGAAATGATCGGGTATCTGATCAGGGAAAAGAAGCGACTGACATAATTTTCCAAGCTCCAAAAACTGAATTGTAATCTTTAATCCTTCCGTTTTCCGATATTTAATTTCTGATTGAGGTTTCTGGACTCTCGAACTCATAGAAGAAAATCCTCTCAGATTAACGATTTTCCATGTTGGGATATCTCCTAATGATTCGATTTCAGAATTAACAGCAAGACACGGATAAATTATTCTCACAGATTTTGTTGGGATTACATCCTTCAAAACTCATCATGATTTATATTTTCTACGAGAAGAACTAACTTGTGACCCATAATTTCGAGTACCCGGCGAGGTTGAACGGATATTCAAATTTGAGAGCATTAAAGAGCTGTGTTGTATTGCATTTTTTAATTTTTCCAGCTCACAAATCACTCGTACAAGTCTATCAGATGAACATTCCATCTTTACCAATAGGAAACCTCGATGTTGAGCCATAGAAATTAGAGTAAAAGTATGTCGCGATCCTTATTCTGTACACTATTGGAATTTGAACGAACGTTTGCGACGATTTAAGCTTCCATAATTCGCCCCCAGTAATAGTCCACTCAATCATCACCTTTTAAAATTCTCGAACACCGTTATTTGAATTTTATTTGTCGACCAATTCTCACACAATAGCAGTCGTAAATCTTGTTATTCAATAGAAACGATACCATAAATTACTGAGTACATAATGATGCGGTTTAATAAGGCGATATAGCTAATTATGTCTTCAGGTTTCGACCCAAAGAACCCACCCGAAAGAACCGGTCGCGATTCAATATTCCACACGATTTTTTTGACTATCGCGCGCATAATTCCAAGTACCCAATATACTTTTTCAAAAACGGTCAAATAATTCCTCCTTTCGACATCTGATGTTTTTATTCGTAGAACCATTGTGATGTTGCCGTTCGCGCGTTATGATTCCACAATAAGGTAAAACAAAGAGGATCGGAGACGGTGAAACTCGGGTAAGGGGATAGAAGAGGGAGACAGACTGTTTCGTGGTGATGAGGTGTAAGAAAGAGACGAGAGGAGACGTTCGAACCCGGATTTATATTACTACGCGCGGATCCTCGGGAGGTCGGAAGTAATTATAAGTCCAACTCTTTAAATATTCCGCCGCAGCGGTATACACATATGAGGGAGATGAAGAGAGCGCCTTCGCTCTTTGTTTTCGGCGATACCTGCCGACTTGTTCCACAAACGAGACTAGGAGAAACGAGAACTACAAAGCTCAAGCACCGCACTCTTTCTCTCTTTCTCTCATTCTCTCTTGCACAGCGCGAACTCATCCACTCTTTTATAGCCTTTCCCTCCTATCTTGACTCTTGACTCTTCTTTATGTTATATCTTGAAAAAAATGAAATGAGAGAGAGAGAGAGAGAGAGAAGGAAACGCGAACCCACACGCGCTTCCTCCCCGACTTCTTTTTGTATCGTGAGCACATTTACGCGGTTTTATTGGGTGCTAAAGCCATTCGGCGCCCCTTGGTCATAGTTCGGATCCAGCTCGACAACGGTAACACAATTCCTAATCTACCGGCGCGTCGCTCTCTTTCAAATCGCGCGGCTCGTTAGCTCTGACTTGCATGGTCTCTCAGTTTTACTTTATTGAATAGCCTCTCTCTGTCTCTCTCTCTTTCTGCCCCGCTCCACCTCTCGACTGTGCGAGATTCATCCACGTTTTTACGTGATTTTGAGTGTGTTTTACCTGCATTATGGCTGTATTTTTGACTAAAATGTTTCATAATGTGGCTTTAGATACGCCCTCGAAATGAGCAACGATGACTCTCCAAATCGTGCAACTGTGAAATTTTTACGAACTCGCAGCTACTGGTCTTTTCTGAAATATCTCCTTTCTCGATCTTTTTAACATAACTTCAGAGGTGGTTCTGGCTCCATCCATTCAAGAATACTGAAGCCATCTGTCAATTACACCTCTCTATATCTTGATCATGTCAATGGGCATCCTTTGGCTCTGAAATATTTGATTCGTATATGTTAACCAAAGTAAATTTCAATTAAAAAAAATAAAAAAAACTAAAGTAAATAAATATCTATTTTTGTGACGGAAGTTCCTTTCGTAAGCTAGATTATGTGATATTCTCATGACATTTTAAAATTATTTATGAGAATAATTGATAGATTTCACCATGACATTCATCGATCTATTCACATGATTTATATAGCTAATTCCATTTACTGATTCATTTTGATCACTACTCCTTTCGGCATTTTCATTCTGATAAACCAAGGTCTATTTCAAATATGTATCGATCAAAAATTCATGCATGGCTGAGATGTATCGATGGTATCGCTAAGAAACCCAAGATTATATATGGAATAGTTATATACATACCAGAGTCGTATCTCACCTTCACCTCTGAAACACACTCGCTTCTCTCGAAGCAATTAAGATTTCATTGTTTCAAAATTGACCCTCAGAAAAAGGTGTTGGGCTGGCTCGTCGAAGCTCCAGTTTTACTTTATTTGCGCCAGAATTCGGTCTTGGGAGGCTCGAGGCGGTTCTATTACCGATTCCTAGTAAATACTCGAGGGATTTCGGGCTGAACCAGACGAATTTAGTAATACAAAATACGGAGATGGAGCATGAGTGATTTGTAGACCAAGACGAAACGCCCATAAATCTGGCGATCGATAGTCCTTCAATACTGGCGAAGGTCTACAATGAGAAATCGCTAAACTGTAATCATCAGAATCTTTTTTCTTCTTAATCATAGGGAGGTGAAGATCTGATGAACTAAATTTTGGGAGAAATTAAAGCAGCCCTCTAATACAAACGTATCGCACTGTATCTCTGGATACCGAGAATCGTAGACTGATTTGTCGCTGTCAAAATATATAGTACATACTCTGCAGTGCAGAATAAGCTATTGATACACTAATATCATGGGCTATCACAGCAGTAGAAAACCTCTTTATCGATTTCAGTGATCGAATACCCATAGAGACTTATTGTGTCTGGATGTCGGGCTGAACCTGTCTATCTATCACAAAACGAGTTGTAATCTTTAAATATGAGTTTTTATTATGGACGGTTATTGGATTCACCTGATCTTTGCATGTGGCCAAAACAGCGTAGAGGCGAGAGCTCAAATTTCATTGAATTGATTTCTTTCAGTACCTATATTATTTTGATTGTTGAGAGTGAAATTAGACTTTTTTGGATTTGTTATTGATTGTCTTATGCTCATTCATATCATAAAATCAAAATGCGTCAGAGTTTGGTTTATGAACAAAATGTTTCTTGCCTCTCACCTTTTATAATTAAATTAGGCATTTGTAAGTTAGACACTAGTTTTTTCTTGACCTGAAAAATATCTCTTCAGACATTGGATTGAAGACCAAAATGGATTGAATTTCCCAGTTGATGTAGAAAAATCTCGATAGTTACGATAATGATGATTCAATCTACATCGCAATAAAATGAAGAATTTTCGAAATTTCAACAGCATCATTTTACATGTGTGGCAATATTTCGTAGGAGTTTATGATAAATGTCGGCAAGGTAGAGCTTTTACTTCCTCTAATTTCCTCCCGACCGTATCATGGGAATAATCTCATCTGTGCACACAGATATTCAAACCAATGGTTTTCCAATCTTCTTTGGATCCTGACGTCACGCCCCATGCCTTCTGCTCACCCGAACAAATTTTCTCACCTCCTGAAGTGTCTCGCCTGGATGAACCTCAAAATCACCCACGACTCTGAATCAGCTCGCACGTGACCATTCATCATCGCATTATCCATCCCGCGTCCGATTCTCTCGCCCACCGAATCAATTCATCCCCTCCCTCGATTCCGAGATCCACGCGTACGAGAGAACCTTCAACCCGATGCGTAGTCTCGCACCTCGCAACCCTATACAAAAACCACTCGACGGCCAGCAGCTGTCCATCCCAATACCCGTTCCTCCTCACAGGCCTCGCAGTATACCTCAATTCCATTCTCTTCGCCTTGCTCTGATCGCACTGAAAAACACAAAGAGCTGCCAAATTCAAATCGCAAAAGTCACTCTCTCTCTCTCTTGTCGGGATCCTCGCGAGGGATTTTCCTCAATCTCTCGACGAAGCGTCTAAGCTGTGCGCGAGAAGTGACGTCCGAGCTCCGCGTGTCGGGCACACAACGCCGCGGGCTCGCATGCCGCGGAGCATCTCAGCTTTATAAGCTGCTCTTCTACATCGCGGCCCGAAAGGATTTTTCGGGGGGCCCGGGAGAGTCTCGGAGCGCCGAGGGCTCGTTCTGGCGCCGCGGCCCGGCTTCAAAGGGATGCCCCGCGCCCCGCACGCCCATCTGTCTCCGCTCCGCCCCCGTACGGGCGCGCGCCTGCTCTCTCGCCTCTCTCTCGCGGTCTGTCAGGTGGACGCGCTGGACGGATGGGTGAAAAGCCGGGGAGGCAGCTTATACAAGGTGTAGACCGACCTGGGGAGCCGCGCTGTATACGCGCGGCTGACCCAGAGCGTCCGCGTTGAGAAACTCGTCGCTTGCAGCGATGAATTGATGGATGGGTGATGGATAGGTGCGCTGCTCTCGAGGAGCAAACTAAAAGAGTGTGGGTAGGTGCGCGCGTCAAGCACACGACTATTGATTCCCCTTTGTTGAGCGAATTGCGGTATTTGGTTGAAAGGGTCGATGGGTTCACGGGCTTTCATTCGGTCAAAGGCTGATGGGTGATGGCTCGTGCGTTGCGAGAACGTGAATATTGTTTTGGGCTTTTGGAGAGTAGCGGTAAATTCGAATTTTGGAGGGATATCTGTATCAATTTGTCTCGTCATCGAGTTGTGTGCTTTTCTAGGAGAACAAAAGTATCGATGATAGAAAATTTAGATGCGGCAACTCAGCAAAATCCAAAGAGAATTATCCGTCTATCGTGTCCAAGTACTGAGCTAGAATTGTTAATTTTTCACTTTTACAAGTCCTTTCTAGGTGAAAACTCGAATTTGCAATGATGTATTCTCATTTTGTTCCATCGACCTTGTTGTTGCCTCCAAACATAGCATAACATGAAGCTTTTGTGAGAGTCAGTTCAATGATGACACAAAACAGGATGTTTGTGACTCATATCCGTCCTGCTTGCTATTCAAAAAATTTTTTGGTGACAAAACTTTGAACGAATGCTTCGTTCGTGTAAAGGTCATTTGGAAAACTCGCTTTGAATCAAGCTCTCGTTAAATTATCCCTGTTTGTTGAATAATCTGATACTTGCCATCCATAAGAGTTGAATTCAATCCCGAATTTCAGACGTACGATTTGTTTTATCGAGATGTCGCGTTCATCGCGCTCAATCTGCTCTACATTCAGGTTGTCGATAAGTTCAGCATCAGGTGCTTTTATTTTCTTCACGCTTTACCCACCAGGAAGAAATGGGGGGATAAAGTTTTCAATATTGTATATTGATTCATCGAAAACCATTGACCAATCCACCAAATAAACCTTCACCTACTGCAATACAGAAACATAACTCTTGTCACCACTTTAAATATCCTAAATTCCAATAATTTAATCCTAAAACTCTTCTAATTGCAAAAGTGGTTACAGAAAGTTCGAAACCTTGTGAGAACATGAGTGACAGGTATCGGCTGAGAGAAAGCATCCCGTGAATGCGCGTCACGATGAATGAGAACAATATTCGATCAGCATCGCATCGCTCAGAACCGAGCCAGCGGTAGTCATATGTTCACACACAATCCAACCGAATAAACCATTCACTGTCACGCGAGACAACGAGGCGTCTCGGCGCGGCATCTCGCATAGGGCGCATCAACAAGTGTTCCCATCATCGCCGACGCGTCCATAATCCGTCTTAATGAATCGACTTTTAAGTGGTCAATGAGCGGCGTAAAATCAATCGGCGTATTTGCAAGCTCATCGATGCTACCGGTCCGCGGCGCTGCGCCGATTCACACCAAATCGGCCGAGTCATCGTCCTCGTCCACTTTTTTTCCACTCTGGCGCGAGCGAGCTGCCTCCCGATTGCGACTCACTCTGGGACCCTCGTATACACAAAGTAAGGCCGAGCACCTCTACGAGCCTCTGACTAATGAAGAAGGTGGCCGGACTCCTCGTGCCCGACTTGGCGCAGCGCCAAGCGCTTCTTACCCAGCTCATATACCGAAAACGGAAGACGAATGCGAGCGGGGCGCCACGAAACCAGCTCATGCGATATGCATGTGGGCAAACGCCCGTGACGAATATTTCGGGATCGGCTTTGGAAAGTGATGGACGGCGCCAAAGGGACGGAGCGACACTCGAGCGAGAGTCAGGGATGCTTTTTCACCTGTGTCCCGTTCGCGCCGCCAACACCTTGGTCCACAGTCATTGGGGAACTGCATCGGTATTTGCTCGTCATCGATCGGCAACGATCAGATAGGAGCACGTTTTGGATTCTGGCTTGTCTTCGCAGTTGGGTAAGGGGTTGCGTCTGCGAGGTGATGTATGAATCAGGGAGAGAACTTGATCCTAGGATATACGGATTGCTCCGTGTAGCTTGATGAGGTACCCTGTTCTGGTTTTAAGTTATCTTAGTTCTCGGAGGCTATACTCAGCTCGGATTACTGAACGCGATCTTTTCACTATAGTGAATGACGTCGAATCTCATAGACTCAAAGAAAACTTCGCACCAGAGAAGCGTATTATGCCATCTTTCGATCTGCGCGATTCTTCTCTATTCTCGTTCGAGCTCGCGTTCGAGTCATTTCAAACAAATATTTTCGCACCCGGACCCGAGAGAGGTGTGGTAAATTTTATCCAAGATGCACTATTCCGACTCAAGAAGAGTCGACGGAGAAGAAACCGTCCATTGTTGATTTTCAATAGAAGCCCTTGGATGTGATCAAGACCACTCCTTAGTGGTGATTCTAGTCATATCCGAGGTCATATCACTGGCATAGGATCCAGTGCGAGAGAACTCCAAAACTCTGTAAATACTGCTACAATACATTCCACTCTTTAAACTCTGTGAATCTGATGAAATGACATTTCACTCGATTCGAGTGAATTCAACCTTCATCTCAGCCAGATCGACCCGTGTCGGAATTGCCTCCGGGCCTATGCAAGATAAAAGTGGTTCAGGTTTGGCGAAGATTCTTGCAAGGTCCGCTCACAGGGTTCACGTACGATTTTCGTTTTATTTAGGTCCACTCTACATCAAAGTCATGTGAATTTTGAATTTGGAGCAGAAAATATCAAAATTGGATGGATTGACGTACTAAATTCGGAAAAAACGACGTAATTCTGTTTTTGATAGGGACAGAGCCACTTTTGGAGCCGAAGTCCCTTTTATACGCGACTCTGCACTTTTTCGCGTTTGTTTGGGGGAACAATCGCACCGATTATCACGAAATTCAGCATAATCGTGCATATCTCAAAGTTCGTGACGGTTCATCGACTCAAAATTGAGTGACTCACATGAGTATGAGAAACACGTCACATGCACTGTATATTCTGCTACTATCGGCGTCTGTTCCTGCTCATCTTCGCTGCCATGCGCGGGAGAGCCGTATCTCGCCACGAGGCCGCTAGATGGATGTCCGTCACTTTCATAATCTTTTACCACAAACGCGTACCGAGGTGACAAAGCAGGTGAATGAAATAACTGTAGGGGCAAACCTCAAAAATATTTCAACGGAGATCATTAATGAATTATTAAATATACTTAATTGCGAAAATAAGGAGATCGATTTGTTAATAGATACAACAAAAGCTGCTTCCAATATAATCTACTCATAACGTGCGCACACACCGGGTGTGTGGAGGACGCGCCTGAGCTTGCCCTCGAGGGCTGGCGATGGAGGTCACATCGCGCTGCCTTGCACACGTCTGTCGATTATCCACTCACGTCGAGCTCGCGGATACGACGCGAATGCAGTTCAATTTAATTGAGAATTCGGAAATGAGATGCACGAAAGACACCAAAATATGGTTATACTGATTGAGAAACTGGCGTATATTCGCGTCGCGGCTGGCCGTACATAATTTTCGAGACTGAAATGAGTTTTTTGGATTCGAAGAAGGAAACATTGCGATGTACGCGTCGTTTCGCGGTCCACCCGAGAAGTCCCTTTGGCGCGTGTGTGCGCGCCCTTTTTATGCCTTTTCAGGGTGTAAGCCACGTAGTCGCCGATTACGTGGACAACGCGGACGTTGACCACGTTATCCTTGAACTACGCGGCCTACATTCCTCCTCTATACTCTATGTTGTCCACGTTATCCCGGGATGACGTGGTCAACGCCTATGCTCTATATACTCTAAGGAATTAAATACCAAAAATATATAATGAACTCTCTCTCTCTCTCTCTCTCCTCCTCATGACCGCGCGTATGACTCATGCCACAGAGAGTGTGATCGATATCCGGCTAGATGCGAATTAGTTGATCTTTTCATTCCTTTGAATAAATGCGTTAACAAATTTTGAAGAGATTCGAAGAGGTGGATTGATGAATTATCAGGTACATTTGATTTCAATCATAATTGATCCATCCACATACAGCTGCAATAAAAATTGACTGTCATGATAATAGAAGTTTCATTTTCATTACTGACTAGTTCAAAAATATTTCGAAAATATGATCCACTGATTTTCTTTGAGAATCGAAAAAAATGTACGGAAATATTCAGAATAATCTTCACCAAATTCCCAGACTTTATTGCCATTTGGTTAATGTTGATTGACTCGATCGGTTTTTCTTGCAAACACATAATTTGGAGCAGCGTTCCGGCTTCATTCCTTATAGTCCTCCACAAGTTCACACGAAGAATGGAGTCAAACGTTTCCCGTCATCAGAGCTTGGAAT
>JAPYYZ010002656.1:0-16492 GCA_030522705.1 Eretmocerus eremicus | reverse complement strand
TGCTACGAATCAAAAACATTTTTCTACCCCCGGAATTTGAGGCGGATGTCATCTCCCAATAGCGTTCCGCCAACTTTTCAACCATCAACGTTACAGGCTCGTGATTTTTGTAAGGCACTAATGGGCTCGCAAATTCATCTCGCTGGTACTTCAAAAGGCTGCTGTCGGAAAAGAGTCGGGGCTCGAGGGAGAAAAGGACGAAAACCGCAATGAGACGACACAATCGACCAAGACACTCTTGGGCTCGTGCCAGCTCTCGCCAGAAGCAGCGGCAGCAGTGGTTGAGCAGTGGTACCTGTGCCGCGCCGCCTCGCGCTGCGAAAGAGGCGAAAAGGAAATCAAACGAAAGTATTACATCTCTCCGCGACGGTGAAATTTCATCGGGAGAGCGAACGGCGACGACGACAAGGGGGTGGAGCGCCTCGTCTCGCCAAGAAGCAGCAGCCCTCCCTCCGGTGCTTTCCACTCCGGTACTTCATCGCCGCCGACATGAATGACACCATTTACCAAAGAGGCCCCGGCCGTCGTCGAGACTCCGCCGTCGCTCGTCGGGCGTCGTTGACGTCGAGTGCAATCGACCCTATCGCAGCGCCCGATCGCCGCCCCTGCAAGTATTGGCCTCGGGGTGCAACTATAAGAAGTGCTGCCGAGCTTCTGCGGCACGAAGGCGCAGCGCAGTCTCGTTTGAGTCTCGCAGCAGACCATTAGCGCCTCCACAATTAAGTGAGTGCTTCCTACTTCTCGAGTGGCACGGCGCTAATACTCACTTTTTTCCCCGAGCCAACGAGAAAACGCAAGGTGCACCGCTGTGTGCAGAGTCTACCCGCGGTTGTGGCCTGCACGTGTAGCACCAACACAGACTGGAAGCTTGTTTCGGTTTCTTTTTTGCTAATGAGGCTGGGATCGCAGACAAGATCTCTCTGCCGGCAGCAGTATAGTGGCTGTACCAATGCTCGGCCGGCCGTCGCCCTCTTGCAGTCTGCTGTTTCCATTGCTGCCACTACTGCGAATGGTTCCAATGAATAGCTTGGGTTGCTTACCCTGTGTCATACTCCTCTGCATCCTTCATTCTTTACTTGATTACAAAAGTAGCTTTCCACTATCTACTTGGTGCACATTCCGTGATATGGATTTGAGAGGAGTCCGCGTGAAACTCACTCTTCCTGTGTGATGTATGGAGTGGGAGAGATCTGGAGAGCGAGCAAAATACAAATTACGATTGAATGTAGTGGTGCTCGTCTCGCAGCATAGGTGTACTTGTGCCATGCCCAGATTGTAGGCCTGAATTGCCCGCGAACGAGGGAAAATAGCGACATCTCCATGACACTACGAGCGCGCATCATCAGTATCAACAGCAACATGAGAGTATTTGCAACAACTTCTGAACTACCTATTTCCGTGTTGTGGTGATTGTGATTTGAAGAATCCATACAGTCAAATATTGTCCACAGATGAAATCTCATTGAAATCCACCACAAAACTCTCGTAACGAATTCAATGATCTTCTCTAAGAGTTATATCTCGAAGCAAGATCTTTGTTCGCCTCCGTCAGGAGTGCCCATATTGCAAGAATTTGCATTCAAAAGTTGCTCCAGATCATCGAAGACTCGTTGTGCTGCTGGATTCCTTCTCCTCTTCATCGAACACCTCCTCCAGATCATTCCCTTGGAGAGCAAGTCTATATTTTATTATACCGTGGCATTTGGATCGATTCGTCGCTAGGATGCAAATTGCAACTCGCCTGGCACATGGCGCATGCTGCAAGAGTGTATAACAACATATGAGCACGTGCTAAAACAGTAATTGCATCCATTTGTGAATTCAACAATGCATTATCGCCGCCATATCCAGCAGGCGTCTGCAATCTCCCCTTTTCCTCCTGCATGAATACGCATTGAAACTATAAACTGACTTGAATATGTCCCTCCTCCGTTCTTATCCTCTCTCGCCTCTCGGTCCTTCTTTATGCTTATTTCGCAGTGTCGTATTCGAATGCAACATTATGATCTCTCCATTCAGCTTTTACTTATCCCCAAGCATGAGATATTCACTTTTTGGTGGAATCCACCACGATTGCAGTTAGTTTCGAGGAAAGTCGAGATTGGAGTCGTTATGGTATAACGGAGAAGAGATATCTGCAGTGAATTTTTTGAACAATGGCGTGGCGGAAACAGTGATTCAGACCATTATCCCAAACGAGATCAATAGATAACGCACTCTCGTGCATCCATATCCAGTCTGAGTCATGTAGACGATGAGTTGAAAGGACTTCTTCCCTGGAATAATTTTTCATCGATTTCAAGAGATACCGCCCAGTCCATTCCTGTGAGTCTGACCCAATTGCACCCTTGTACCTATTGAGCCACTGGGACAAAATAAATAGTCTTCCAGCTAATCATCTTCAGTTTTATTCATTAACACTCCTCTCTTTTGTTTCTGTCCAGTGATGGAGGACATTACCTTGCAGATAAGCTTGTGATTTTATCTTTAGGGTCTTTGTACTCTCTCCGTGTAAGTTGATGAAGTTCTTCAGTTGAAAGTAGTTGGGTTTGAACCGATTGGTTCCAGTGCATATTAACTGGTTTTCACAGTGAGTTCACTGAAAATGTCATTGGATGCACACTGATTTTTCCAGTGAGCACACTAAAAGTTCGCTGACTCAGGCAATTCAGGCAAGCCCAGGGCACTGAAGTTTCAATGGATATACACTAGTTTTCCGGGTGAGTTCACTAAAAATATCAGTGAACTCATTGGGAAAATCAGTGTATACTGACTGAAGTCTCCAGTGAGTCCTAGGTTCGCCAGATTCATCAAAGTCGCTGGATTTTCAGTAGGCTCACTGAAGACATCAGTATAGTATTATAGCGGGTCCAAGATGCACAGGCGCGACGTGCTCAAGTGCCGCAAGTAAGATCCTCCATGCGTTGCGATCGGTAGCCGTGCGGCTTTTAGATCTGATCGTCGTCTGTTCGAGACCCACCCAGTGCTATCATACTTTTTCATGATGTTTTGGAGCAGAATCAAATCATATCAATGTGCACTGATCTGCCATTGTATGCGCACTGGGACCAATCAGCATCAAACCCAACCTCGTTCAACTGAAAGTTCGATGGTTCTCACCGATTTATACGGGGAGAGTATGGTGCTCATGTACGCAAACAGGGGAAGACTGACTAATACGTGCCAATCAGCCGATCGTCACTGGAAATGATTGCGTTGGAGCATCAAACTACTACTTGAAAATCTTCCAATGCGACGGTCTGTACCACGGGATGATTCTAACCCCTCTCGCGAGTGAGGAGTGGGAACAGTGCGTTGTCGAGACAGCGCGTGAGCTGTGATTAATGCGCGACAAGATCCACCTACAACGCAGCACAAGCGCATTCTCCAGCACCAGCAACAGCAGCGGACTATCTCTGGAGGATCAATCCGTATACACCGCGCGATTCATCATCTCGTGCGCAACAAAAGAATCCGCGAAAAACAAAAACAACCCCCGCAGAATTCATCCGCAGCGGCGCTCAATGCTACCACTCTCCATGTATAGTGCTGCGCGCAACACCTACACCAAGAGGAGCGTCGAGCGACGTGTCGGTCGGGCGCAGCACAGGCGGACAGCCGCTGATAATTTAGCGTGCGCGTTCTCGCGAATTCTATAAATGCTGCGGGGCGATTTATAATGCCCGGGGTGGACAGCTCGACAGCGAGCGAGAGAGCTTGCAGCGCCGATTAAGCTGCACACGCGAGAGCCTGGACCCCGAAAAGCGACGATGGTGACACGTATTATATAGGCAGTATTTTACCAGTAGTAGGAGACGGAGCGAGCCAGACCCGGACGACGCCCCCTTTCGCGAGAGAGACATCGGAGCAACGAGACGAGTTTGAGGAATGCTTTGGCACGTGAGGAGGAGCCGCTTCAATTTTGGAGCGGGCGGTATGTCGTCGAGTATTAGAGGCGCCCGCTCCGCCTCTCTGTGCGTATTTATTTATCCGCCGCGCGACGCGACGTGACGCTGAGGAGTGGCTTGCCCCCTCGTATATCCGCGAGTCGCTTTGCGAGGCTCATTCTTCTCTATTTGCGCTGCGAAATAATATCTTCGCAGAAGGTCGAGAGCGGCTGATGGTACTCTCCTCTCCTCTCGAGTATCTCTCTGTGCATCCACTGCTGTCTCGGTGCGTACTCCCCCATTGCGATGTCATTCGAATTGCACCTACTCGGTCACCTATAAAGCTACATTCTTGTGAGTTTGAGGGTGCGCGAGGTAATTTACTACACCGAGTGCGTGCCCTTTCTTTCATGAGATCAATCTCTCGTGAGTGTCTTCAACCGCTTCTTGAACATAATCGAGTGCACGATCCCACATTCCCATACCCCCACGCCCACTCTTATTATTGTGATGATGCATTTCACGTGTCTAAATGGGATGACAGCTGGGGGCGAACGTTTTTCAAGCCTCATCTTCATATTGCAGTAGCCACGACAGTTACACTACGGGTCGATCCTCGGGATGAGCGGTGTCAAAGAATGTCGAGAGTGCTCAACAAGTTGGGCTGTTGAGCGTGACGAGTCATCGATTGTGTAGGCATTTTCGTGTGTATTGCTGGGTGACTATTTTAAAAGCTCGTGTAGACTCTACGGATGATGACACGCTCATCCGAGGATCCTCTCGCTCGGTAGGAGTACGGAGTGACTTGCGCTCCTTTTGAAATGTTTGACGATCATCTCGCGCGCGCGAGATCGGTTATGATCTGTTGGGAGAATGAACGATCACACTTACAAGTGGAGCGTGCTTCCTCTCAAGAACACGAGTGAGTCGAGAAATTTCGGCTCAGATTGAACGTGTTCGGCATTTGGATGATCCCATCACGTCAAATCCGACGATCGCTTTATTATCCCCCGTTATACTCGAGGTATGACTCGTCAAATTGATGCTCGAATCAAAACGTCGAATACTTCTCACTAATACACACTCCTTATGTCTAACGTTATGAATTCTCTCTATGTTTCAGGTGAGTCGTTGCTATCCATGCCAGAGCTTGATACAGTTCTACATATTCGTGAGTATGTGAAACGCAAGATGGGATTTTCAATTTTCACAAGATTCCCCATCCTAAAGTGAACATTGCTACAATAATCACGTCTTCATTCATGAGTGGAACCGTACGCCAATTGCAAGCATACTCAAAATAGACCGTCCGCGTTTGCGTATGGCCATGACTATCCCCGGATGATGTCATTGCTTCGTAAGACTCGCGTCGCCACTCCTGAGTAGCAAACGTCAAAAAAGAGCCATGCCTTAATTCGCGAGCTGCCGACACAGTCTCGAGTGCGAAATCAAATCCAGGGACAGGCCCACAACGCGACCGCGGAATTTCACTGCAGTATTGCTCTCTTCCATACGCACACGACTATAATACAGGTGCAGGGTCCGCCTCATGGGCAATTGTGACGGCAGACCGGGAGGGGGGGGGGGTGCGACCGCATACCGCCGAGTGGCATGCTCTCGAAGCCGCGTGCTCCGCCGAAAACGAATTCGGAACGGGTGACCGCAGGTGCAGCAGCTCCGAATGCAAAGAGACGACGACGACGTGGGTGACGAGGCCCGTCCGGACGAGCTCGACTCGCGAATCTTTTATTTGCGTTGCGCGCTTGAGCAAGAAGGGAGGCAAAATTACACGGGTGGCTGGCCGCGCGTTTTCGTCTCTCGCGGTCCACTCAAGACGCGCAGCTTTTTGCGCCTTGCCTACCTCTTTGCCAATCGCATTTGTCCTCCTTTTAATGGCCGAGCTCTCCTCGACTGACATCCTCGCGTGCCCCGTCTTCATCGGCCCGTTGCTCTTCGCGAAATGCGACGGCTAAGTCGTCAAATGCGTGAGTCCACAGTCGCGTTAGTTGGTCGGTGGCGCAACCCGCTATTGCGTTGCTCACTGCAACTGCTGCTGCTGCTGCAGCTCAAGCAATCCTTGGCTATGATCAGTTAGAATGATACGCGGTTGATCCACAACTCGGTTCATCCCCCATGAATAAATTCATTGTCACAATCTTTCGTGGGTAGATTTTGGTAGATCGCACCACAATCAGATGCTGCATTCTATGGAAAATTACGTTGTTAACATCGGGATTAATCTCTTGCTCTTTACTTTGAAACATGATTTGATGACCAGTTTCATTCTAAAATGCTTGAACTTCGAGAAAAGAGTGCGAACTTGGGGGAGAGTTTAGTAGTTATACTAAGCCGATTCTGGAACAGTGGATGTCTTACTCTCTCCGGAAAGCAACACAGTTCTGTTTTTGTCAGCAAAGAAGACATACACTGTTCCAGAATCGGCCTAGTATAACTACTAGTTTTACTAGTTTTTGATTGCTCCATTTACAACATTGAGCCTACAGAAGAATCAATGCTCCCGTTTCCCAACAGGTCACATAGCTCTTGTTCCCAACGACCGACCTTTATAAAAAGCATTTTCTTCCATTTTTCGCTATGTTTCGTTATAGAAAGCACGATGAAGACGAGGTTTTCACTTATTCGGGAGCGGGAAGGAGCTCTCGGGAGAACGTTGCAGATAAGTTTCTCAATGTTATCCCCGTGGGACGTCAAGAGTACAACAACGACTTTAGCGACGCTCGTGTGTCACGTCGAATCGATCCGCTCCTGGACCATAGCAAAGGATTGCTTGCTTCGCAAGAGACCTGTGGCGTTTGCATCAGAGTGCAGCGGAGCGCCGTATGTCACGAGGCAGCAGTCCCCGGCTCTGGCGAAGAAATGAGAATAGTTTCGTGCTCAACCCACGCCCCGACGGCTTAATTAAGTTGGTACCACGCCGACTACTACCGCGCGTCGTCCAGCTGAGCTATGGCAAAGCCGCTCCGGCGGCCACTGTATCAACGGGTTTGGTCTCGGCGGAGGGCAACAGCTCGCGAGAGTAGCCATCAGTCGGGGGCTGACGGGGACCCACGGGAGTCGCTTTGTTTGCCGGAGTTACTCGCAAATTGCTCCTGCTGCCGCCGCGCCTCGCCGATGCTTCCCCAATATCTGGTGTCCACATCACCTGGTCGGAGAGCCTTGCCCAACTGACCCGTACCAACTTTGCTCTCGTCGCTTGCTCGCAAAGTAGTTTGTCGTCCCCACAGTACCGAGTTATGCAGTCCACGAGTTGCGAGAATGATTCCAAAGTCGTTTAGTTCCTCGCGGTGGCTCTTCCTCTGTCCTATAGACTCTCCATAGATTTGTCATCATTCCTCCAAGAGATTCCCACTATACATCGCTGACAAGGTAGATCGGAGCCAACAACGAAGTTTCGACCACGTTGCGTTGCGAAATTGGTGTATCAGACATCGCACTCGGCCAGGAGCTTGCGGCAAAGCACTCGCGAGTCGCTTCGCTACATTTATACAGAGGAGTGCAGGACTAAACGACTGCGGGAGTAGATGGAGAGAGTGAGAGAAAAGTGGGCCAGTGCTGCGAGCATTGCATTGTCGCAACAAATTAGCACTTGCAAGCTCGCGCAGCATAAATCCCCATTAGGCGAGCTTTCAGCCAATTTACCCCGAGGCAAATATTTATTCGCGCGCGGCTCCCGGGGAAATCTCGACGATGCACGCGCGCAATTCCACTCGCTGCGAGTACCACTTCGCACCAACTCCGGCTCTGCACCCGTTCCATCAATTACCTCGCGTGCACCCATTCCCCGCTGACTGTCGAGCGCCGCAAAGAGTCTTGTCGAGTCATCGGGGTGATCAAGCTTTTTCCCGCGACCTGCAGACGCCGAAGCGAGCTCGCACATACCTAATCCCAAGCAGTAGGTCTGCTCGTAGGCGAGGGGAAATTTACTTCGCATGTAGTCCTTGCCACGCGTTCATCTTCATTAACCCACTCCTTGCGTTTTCCTCCCTCTTCGCTCTTGCCAGTCTTCGGCCATACTCAAGTGAAGGATCCTGTGAAGCTTGCGCGTGGAATATAATACCCCCTATACCTTCGTGCTGCAGACTGGGTGCAGTACTTGGTGGGAGAGACTCTGCTCCTTTCACTGGCTGGGAACTGGCTGACGGTGGCTTTTCGGCTCCGAAAAATGCGTCAAGCTCTCATCGAGAACAACGACGATAATTACGTTCCAGCGATGAAATTTTTTCAACCCTCTCCCCTTTCAATTCTGAGCCTTCTTTAACTCTTACATTGGGCTTTTGCGAATGATATGCCATAGAAAAGTCCGTGCCGTGTCTCATCAATGTGAAGATGTCAGAAAGGTTAGTTTTCTCATCGCCGACTCATCCTTGATGAATGGGCAAGCGATAAGTGAATACTTACCGAGAAAAGTATGAAAATTGGTGACTATTATAATTCAAGAATATTGATGGAGATCGCATATCTCATCTTTTGAATTCAGCTCGCAAAATAATTTACCTTTCGAGTTGTTTCGAATCTTATTTGTCGCCGTTTCTTCCTAACCTAGATATTCCGCATATCGAACTCACAATTTCGACGATCTTGCCTCTGAATCCACTTACTGCTTTCTAGGTGATTCTTATTGAGTATCTACTTTGAGACCTCGAAATCCGTTCTGGGCGCTCTACAGAATATTTTCTTTCGATGGGAACGCAGAGTCTTCAAAGAAAATGATACGATCTAATCGCTTGGGAAATAGATTTACCATCAAATTGATTAGTCAGTTTTCGACTGAACGCTTCTTTGGATCGTCAATTACTCGTTGGATTCAATTTTGACAAGTAAACCGTAGCGAGAGCTGGTTAGTGAACGAGTCCCATGGGCAACTACCAGGAGACAGCCGCATCGTCTTAATGAGTGAAACGACGATATAGGGTGCGGAACCCTGCGTAGATTCTGCGCGAGTGATTGGGCCATCATTGGGTCATGGGCTTCCTATATAAACATCAACGCCGAGCAAATGCGTAGCGAACCATCCCCTCGTCTATTCTGTTATTCCTATACCCCTGATGTATCAGAGGTCGCTCCAGATCGCTCGCGGCGTCGCGCACCTGTTTCTCGCACATTTTTCCCCGCTCGCACGCGTATACTCGTCTCGCATGAACGCACCGCTAACTCACGTTATCCCCGAGCCAGCCATCCATTCGTCTCCGAGCCTCGGCGCTGCTCCTCGAGAGATCGGTACCCATTTTTCGCCGAAGTGTATCGCTCGAGACTCTCCCGGGTGCACTGGCTCCCTCGACCAACCATCCGAAGGCTCTCGCTCTCGCTATTCCCACTCTATCATCCGGTTCGCGTGCGCTTGCTCCCACGCACGCCGAAACTCCGATGCTCTCGATTTCGACTCTAGGATGAAGCCTTCGCACCGAGCGAGTCCACATAATGGACGAAGCTCATTATCTTGCGTATGGATATGAGACGTGTCGTGCACTTGGCTTTCATCTCGCCGACGCCCCTCGTATTATGCGCGCGTTGAATTCGCCAGTCTCTCTCTGTCGGTACGATGCATCAATTTGGACAGAGAGGAAGAGGCGTTTGATAATACACCTTTGTTCGTGAGAGGAAGGCCCATGGCTCATTTATTCGTGCGTGGTGCATCCGGAAATCGCTTCTGTTACGCTCCGGTGGCGCGGATAGATCCTACACGCCGATATGCGTTTCCCCCCAAGCTCGTCTGAAGCATACGTAATGTGTATGATAGAACACAGCACGCTCTGGCGATTGATAAGAACACCTCGACACTGCTCCATGCACCGCACAGCCCGAGTGTCACCGTGGATATACTGTAGCTTGAGTCTGGAATCATAGTGTCATTGGATGAGCAAGTTAGTGCGAATTATTCATTCCCGTAATGAGTTACTATCGTTACGACCGATTTCTCTGCTGTGTATCGTGACAAACATTCTCGATATTCGGAATTGCTTCAGGTACGTGTAACCCCAATCAAAGTTGAATTAGTCGTTGGATTGTCATCTAACTTCGAAACATACTGATTTTCAAAAATCTCCAGACTCGATGAAGACGAGAACTGATGCTGGATCCGCCAGTTTCGCGAATTTTCGAAAGATCTCGAGGAAGAAGCGAGTTGCAATGGCTCGGGCACTTCTCCATCATGACACGCGAGTGACACATTCGAATTCCATTGACTTGCGATTCGGCAAGTCGAGTCATGTCATCGACCCTGAACCATGACTCCCTACGAGGCTCTCTTGCAGTTCGAGAATCGGCAGCCAGCCACGGCTTGGCACGGAGCGAGTTGCCGTGCTGCTTGCGCTGCGATCTTCGCACCCGCGCCCGTGCCTGCTCCGCGACCACAACTTCTCCCATCATCCCTTTTACTCCCACCCCTCGTCCACAATCGCGCATTTTCTTTTGTTCAATTAAAGCACGCGTTTTCGAGAACATATTCTCTGTTCGATTCTGTCGATTCACTCTAATATGTTGAGTACGAGCAGAACGCGATTCGCGTGAGCGAGAGTCAGAGACGGAGCGTTGCTCTCGCGCTCTTGTTCAGGTTGAATTTAAATGCACGAAGTTTCCAGAAATCGACTTAACGTCTCTTCTGTCGCTCCCGTTGTCTCTCTTTCGTTCGTGGCTCATTGAGCGGGCACTTGTCGCTGGATCGCCGGCTAGCCGCAAGCTATCCGGCATAGTTCGTGCAGTCATCGTTCCCGCGATTCCCCGGTCTTACGCTGTTGCCGCGATTCACCACCTTCGCCTTTCTCAATAACTTTCTCTCAGTGCCGTGACCTCGCAACTTTTTACTAGCCCCGAATGTATACTCCGTTCTAGCGATTGAATCACCGAGTTTACAGTAAATATTGGTGTAGTAACTCCACTTACCCGACCCGCAAATTGCTTCCACAATAACCGAAACTGCTCATTAATTTTAGAGCACGCACATTTAGTGCGGTTCAATCAGTCTTCTAATTTAGAAGTGAACATCGCAAGTGCTTAACTCAATTTCAACCCACGTCTTCACTCGAATTCACATGAGAACAGGCTCCGATCCAGCACCAGCTCCAAAATTTCGGCATATCACTCTGTCTGGATGGACTGCAATTTTCCCTCGGTTCCTCTTTTTTTTTGGAGCAGTCGCATACGCACTGGCACAAATCTAAGTGAATCCTTGAAATTGTTGAGCTCGTGTATGACAATATTCATGGGCTACTTGGATAAAAATCAATTGTTAGAGCTTTCGTTATAACCTAAAACTGATCAGTAGCACTAGATTGGATTTGGACTCGATTCTTGAGCCCAGAGTCGAAATTGCTTGACGTAACTTGCATTGTTTGACGTGATCTTTGTTGCACGCACCATCTCAATTTGATTGGTGTCCCGGTAGTGTTCGAGAGCTCATCACATTTTGCGATACACTACACACTCCAGAAGCACAGCAAAGAGAGACAGGCCGTGCGTCATTGTCTATAGGCGCTCGGCGCGCCGTGCTCTCATCGACTTTCATTCTCTCACGGGGCTCCGTACTGATGCATAGCAAGGATCGAATATGTGAATTCTCGAGCGTCTCAACGAGCTGATCCTCGCTACACGTATGCTGCTGCTCTATGGCAGGCCGGTGTACCGCTACTTGCGCGCGGTGAGGAAAAGCATGAGGCGTGCAGGTGCGATGCTGATGAATAAATGCATCGGCTTTTGAGAGTTTCTGGGTTAGCGTGTACCGCAAACCGCGCGCTGTATACGTAAGTGCGCCAACCAGGATCGCACTCTCTCTTCCCATTGCTCTCCGACATCCTCGGCCCGTTCCTGGTTTCCTCGCCGGACAGAGTCCAGGTCGCTGCCGTCGTCGTCGGCAATTTCCCATTACACGCGCTCGTCGCCGTGTGCCGATCGCCCCCGATAACGGATACCGCGGTGGCAACGATCGTTACGTGGGACCCCCCTCATTCTCTCACACTAGACTAGCTGTGGTCCCTCTCTCTCTCTCTCTCTCTCTGTTCCTCGTCGTCGTCATTATGCGGCGAGGGCTACCGCCGTTTTGGGCAAACCGCACTCTCATCTCGTGTGAGCGTAAGCGACGCCGTGCACGGCTCAGTTCTCAGCCTTAATGTGTCATTTTTACGGTGGGCCGTCGTCGTTGCGGCCAGATTCGCCAGCCGAGATTAGAATAACGAGTTTCCACGAGGCTGTTGCCGCCGCCGGCTTTGGGCATATTCTACTCTCTCTTTCGCCGTATTCCATGCTCGTGATGCGCGCCTCTTACTCCGCCGAGCTTTTCCAGCCGCTCAAAGCGCGCGCATGCATTTGGTGCGCCTCGGCGTAATTGATCGATAAGCCACTCTCTGGAGTCCAAGTACCCGCTGCGGCGGGCTCTTCGAATTATCGGCCGCCGCTCGTTAGCCTCTCGCTACCTCGCATAGACGATTTCTCCCCCGAGAGAATCGGATCACTGTGAATTTGCGACTGCGACGCTTGCGATTCTTATCTTGATGCGCGCTGCCGCGGAGAGTCTCCCACGTGAGATTGACGCGTGCCAGCGATTTCCGTGATTATGAGCCGGGAGAAACTCTGAAAAACTGGAAACTCACCGTCGAGCTCGTCAGCTCTGTAGCTCGGTTGCGAAACTAGTTACGGCGCAGGATGTACAGTCTCCCATGGCAGCAGTTCGCTCGGGTACAAACGAGGCTAGAGCAAAGAGGGCTCCAGAGGAAATTTTAATAATGAGTGAAAAATTTTAATAATGAGTGAAACGAGCGTTTGATCTCGTTAGCCATCGCCCCCGATGAGAGAGAGAGTTTTACCCACGGTGTCGGCGCGAAAACCAAGCGAATGTCGGGCGAGCCCGGCTCTCGCTCTCGGAGGGCAAATGTTGACGCTTGCAAATTTTTGCCGCCCCTCCTCTGTCTCCCTCCGAGAACACACAGAGCTCGCACAGAGAGATCCTCCAAAGGCGGGAGCCAGTTGAACTTGTCGCGCCGTTCGTCGAGAGAGTTGAAGGTGCGCTCGGGCTCGCTCGCTCTCACCTCCTCTCGTCCAATTACTCGCGCGTCGCACCGAGCAAACCCCATCGAGCGCCATCGCCTCTCCGCCACCTCGTCTATCGCTTCCTTCGGCTCCTTCCCTCCCAACCTCGCTCTTCCTCGCGAAATCTACTCTCCGAGAGCGTCGCTTTCGGCCCTTTTTCTTTTACGAGCTCGTTTTGCGGTATGTCATAGAAAAAAGATCCACAGGCTCCGCGAAATTGTATTCATGAAGAAAAAATCGGTATCCTCTGAGGCAATGTGGTGCATTGACTCAGTACCGCTTCTCAGCGTCTCAAACGTATCACTACTTTCCGGCTGGGGCAAAACGAGAGCGGGCTCTGCTCTGATGGAGCTCACACACCATCACCGCGCAGCCCTCCTCTACACTCACGTCGGATGCTCTTGCGATTCGTCGTATTAATTTTAAGGACCGACTCGCTTCCGTGAATTTCCTTCCGCAAACTAATTCGCGAGCGGCGTCGGAATGGCAGAGCTTCGCTGCCGCGGTACCGAGCGACAGACGGAGGAACAACATTGACGCAGGCCGGCGGACTCGTACATAGAGAGAGAGAGCGACGAGAGTTTGACGAAGGAGAAAAAAGTAATAACGAATTATCGCGCTATCCTTGTCTACTGCTGCTGCAGTATGGGCAGGGCAAACTCGTGTAATGTAATTAGCAGTCGCAAAAACGTCTCGGCAGAGCCTCGCAAACACGAGATCTCGGTCGCCCGTGTTGCGCGAGGAACAGCCCGGCCGGGGCGCAGTGGCTCTACGTGCTCTCTCGCGAGCTCTAAATGCGGATGCATGGGGCTCCAGCGAGCAGCCGGCAAAATTAATTACTCGCTCAGAGCATGAAACGTCTCTTTCTCGGGATCGTGTGTGCGCTGCTCCTACGTGCGCTCGCTCGCGCGCTGCTGCATCTGAAAGGGTTATTGATTCGGCGAGCTTTACTCGCATACGCAACGTCGCGAATCAATGGGAGCTTTCTCTCTTGGATGGTCGATGACTGCACCGAGATTCGCCTCTGTCGATTCAATCACTCTCGCAGCGCGGTCATCGTAAAGGATTCATCTTATGAAAATTAGTTTTATAGCTTGTTTGCGTTGGCGTACCGCGCTCACTTTCATCAAATAGCAGCGACATCAACGACTCTTTCACGGCGAAAGAGTCATTTTGAGGCTGGAGCGGCATACATGCTGCATCTTGATCGGATTCCTGAGCAGATATCTCGAGTCTTCGTTCGATAGAAAATGATTATTTGGCGCTCGCATGGGTGGCAATATGAGCTCGTCGTCAATGGAAGAGGTGGCAAATATCCGAGTTTCATCATAGAACTTGCCACAGTTGAAGTACAGTATTAATGGTGCGATTTGATTGGTGCATCATATACATTCAGAAACTGTCTCTCCTCCACGGAAGGCTTGTTCCAAAAGTTACATTCGAGGATGGCTTTGAAGACAAACAAGAGCAAGCCCGAGAGCGTGCTGCGTACGTCAGCCGCGCAATTTATATAGCAAACGACAAAAAGCTCCTGCACACGAAGGCGCGCGGAAATTCAAAAAGAGCCAAGGCGCGGTGGCAGCGGTCGCAAAGTACGTGAGTAGCGGCAGCGGCAGCTCTCGAGCTTTCTCGGGCGACGAGCTGTTGCTCTAGGGGAAAATCGAGCAACAGGAGTTGTGCGCTACCCGCAGGCGGAGAGGCGAAATCTGCTGCGGGCGTCTCGGAGGCAGCGGTTCGCGGATGCAAGAGAGGCTGGAGGGAGAGAGAAAGAGAGGTGAAAAGCCACTCTCGGTAGAGAGAGAGAGAGAGAGAGCAGATCTCGAGAGGCGGTGTACGGAGGTCGGGCCTCGCTTGAAATTCCGCGTGTGTGACGACGACGCAGTGCGACCTCTCTGAGATTTCCGCGCGCAGATAAATGTCACATAATTAACCGCCGGAGTAATTAATTTCACGCCCAAGGCACTGCGGAATGTCTCCCCCTGCTCACACACTCACGAATACACACTTTCGCATTCCCGCTGCTGTTGCTACTTTGTGGTCGTGCGAAATGCGTTCGGGGGCGCGTGTGTCGAGTGCCGTCGTCGCACCGTCAGCAGCGCACCACCCAAGCTTTGCTGCGCGTTGAGGCGTGCGTTGAAGAGATGGAGGAGGCAAGCTTGGCTGATATCCAGTGAGAGCTGAGCTTGCGAGGAGAGAAGCAGAGCCGACGCTCATCTCCCGCATCCGAGCGTCTCCGCGTGGAAAGCGATGCTTTGGAGATCACGCGCAATAGGCACACTTCCTGATGAACCCTGGAGAGATATGGTGTGGTCAACGCGACAGAGTGAGGCTGGTGACGTCAAAACTCATTGCTCTAAGTTTGGATGAGTTTAAAGTTGACTGCATGCAGACATTCCCCATGATTCAGCGTAGTTAATTCAATTCATTGTGAGGAACGCCCATGAGTCTCGTTAGCTTCCTGTGAGAAGCCATCGTGGCCCAGTCGATAAGATCCTGGCCTCCAATGCAGAAGGTCCAGGGTTCAAATCCCGGCTGGCACCACTGTGAATTTTCATAGGAGCCTCTTCGGTGAACTGGGTAGTTCGGAACCCGCGTAAAACTGTAGGTCCTGCAAAATAACCTCAAAATGAGGTTGACAATGCGTTAATAAAAAAAGTCCCTTGTCAAAGTCCCTTTAATTCCAAATCACGCTCCCACTGTTGTCGAACATCAGTCACAACAAGGCGACTGCGAAACTCAATCGCCTCTACCAATAAGTCTGGCCTATTAGGAGATGGAACAATGACGCGACTGCATGGTGAAATGCGTGCGGGTGAGGTTAGATAACCGGCACCGCAGGTTTCTGATAGAGCGTCCTTGCCCGATAGCTTGTCATGTCGCCGTCCCCATAACGAACCTTATTGCGCTCGTAAAATATGAGATCCGTTGTCTATTGATTGAGTACTCTAATCTCGTAGTTATGAATCTAATAAATCTTGGCGCAATATACATGACCATGAATAGCTTCAAGATGGCATATTTATTTTACGGCTCTTGCATCACTGCTCGTGAGCAATTTACTTCGCTTAGCCTTTGCAAGATTAACATGAATCCCAACATCCATGTCTCTGCTTGGTTATTCGTGATTCTGCTGCTCATCCCTTGACTTGTTTCACGCGATTGCACTTCAACTTTAGCCATGACGCGTTCCTTCTTTTATCTCATGGTACTGCTCCATATGTTTTTTGGGTCTATTCCACTTATTTTCCACTTGTCACTCATTGCTATCGCATCAAAGTCAATTTGTGTCGTGACCGTCAAGAGTTTGAGCGAAATTCATCTCAATACCTCATATTGCGTGCTCTAGATTTGGCTAGGCGTCGTCGTCACATACAAAGCAAAAGCAATTGTAAGAAGCTCAAGATACCGAGAGGAGTATAGATTTAAGTTGCACGCGACCTCCGACTGCGCTAGCAACTGCGAGTCCCTCGTAGGCGGATGTCGTGTATCGATATATATCGCATCGGGGCCGGTATTTCGCGCGGGGCTTGTATACATGCGCCAGCAGAGCACGTTGCAGATGCACG
>JAPYYZ010002655.1:0-15659 GCA_030522705.1 Eretmocerus eremicus | reverse complement strand
CATGTTTAGAGAAAATTGGATTTGCAGTCCATCCACATTGAAAATCGAAAGCGATCTCGCTTGATTCCAAATCTTTCTCCTCTTTACTGTAGTAATAATTACATGGGATGACTATTCCTATTTGACCATTTGTAATTCCTTGGAACTCGTTCTTGTAAATGTGATAGGCCACAGCGTGAGCTTTTAGCATGTTATGCACGCAGACGTATTGTCCCCAACCAGTCAAATTCAGGCCTGTGGATCTTAATTATGAATAAGATATCCATACGTTTACATTTGTTATGGGTTACATGTATACTTTCTTAGGCCGCTTTCTGTTCATCCTAAATGAGTCATTTGAGAGTCATACTTGAACAAGAATGGGGGAAAGCGCGGTGTTGTTTGCTTCGACTGACCTGGTGCGATGGTAGTAGTTTCATATCCATAATTACAGTATATGTACGGCTCGTTGATTGTCGTGAATATTCTCACACGAGAGCCAAATTCTTGATATACAATTCTAGCGTAGTCAGCAAAGAAATCAATCATTAGATCGTTCATCCAACCACCGAGTCTCTCGAGACTTTGCGGATGATCCCAGTGATACAACGTCACGAAAGGTTCTATCTTATGTTTTTCCAGTTCATCCAAAATTTTATGATAATAAAGTATCCCTTCTCTATTAATGCTGCTGGGATATCCTGAAGGAAGTATTCGGGACCAGCTAATGGAAAATCTGTAGTGATTCATCTGAAAATGAACCAGAGTTGGAGGACAGAGATCGATCTTCGATACTCCGTGAAAAAAAGTAAAAGAGAATGCGATGAAAATTCGACGTATAGTAATTGCTCGTAGCATAGTAAGTTTATTCGATTATCTCTGTCGAACTCGTCTGATCGAGCGGACCGGGCGCGACGGCCCGTGCAAACGCGCGTTCGGTCAGATATGCGTTCAGGCCGGCCCGTCCGTTGTAAGCTCCCTCATCAGCTGATCTGCAAAGGCCAAGTTCCGGAGACGATAAGGTTCTGAGGAGTAAGTATACTCACGTAGTCGAATGAGATCTCTGCCGTGTTTTTGGAGTAAGTGTCATTGGGAAAAGCCACCGTGGCTGCGCAGAAGAGGAATCGAGCCCGAAACGGAGGAGCTTAGTCGAATGAGCCGGCCTGGCCTCAAGACCAACCGAATGCGTGTTCGGGCCGACCGGTGCGTCCTAATAAGTATATCTGAGATTCTTTGATGATAAATGAGGGGCTATGACGAATTCCTGAAGAAAAAAAACATGTTACTCTCACCCCGATATCCTTCATCATTTGAATGTCTTCTTTGTACTTGAAGTAGGAGTCGCAAGCAATGTCCCCAGTCGAACGGTCGGCTATTTTATTTGGAAAGTTGTGAACATAATGATCCCACATGCTTTCACTCTTCCCTGGAGAACAATACCGGAGGAGAAGTAATTTTAATTCCTTGAAATTCGTTTTCTGGCATCAAACATCATGACTATCTTCTCACCACTGACGTTCCAGGCTCCCTCCACTTGGTACGATGATGAAGCAGCGCCGATTAAAAAACCGTCGGGGAATGAATAGTCAATCCTTACATTTTCTCCAGATCTAATATAAACTATGAGGATGATAAGAATGAATACGAAATTATATGCGGAGACGCTGATCCTACTTGGATTATTCATCTCTTCCCCAACTGAAACACACATTTCACGGATGAGCACCATGTTTTGTGTCGCAACGAATCATCAAGTGACCAAAATTTTACTAATGCGCCCTCAACAAGAATACAGGAACGGGAATAGCTCAGAGATCCCGTTGAGATACATTCTAGGTCGGGCAAAAAATGAAATTTTCGGAGAATCGTTGTCACCGGTGTTTCAAAAGTTGTGTTTCAATGGGAGGCCGTACAGAGCCGATTTGTCTTCTGCTACAGCCCTAGTTTGAGCCACAATTTTTACTCTGTGCATCTTGGACGGATCGGTTGGACACGATATTGCTCCATAGCGCAAATCTCTCGAATCTACTGATTCTAATGAGCATTCGTACATTGGTATACCTACAATATAACTCGCGATATTTGTGAAACGGTGGAGCCAACAACATCTGGTTATGGATTTTCAATATCGTTACAGGAATATCGCGAGTTGTATTGTTCCGGATTATCCATAAGGCAAAGTAGGCAGCTGCCTACAGGCCCCCACCAAAAAAGGCCCCCACCACTTGAACAACAGAAAGATTTGGAACGATTTTTGAGCGAAACATTTATGAGTACCTCCTTCGCCGACTCGATCGAAAATGTTGAAATGAACGATACATCGTACAGGCCGTCAGCTGTGAGTAACAATATTTTTTGCAGTTGATGGCCACTACAGTATTGGCTCACTCATCACAGATTGTATGCCGAGTCGCGCTCCACCAGATAGTTATACTCGATTGCTGCAGATGATGTCTTCTTATCAGACTCCGCGAAATCATTTTTCAAAAACAGCAATGCTTTTGAATTCATCAAAACTCGATATGCCCACGCGGTACATTTCCCCCAATCTGTAGCTATCGCATATACTGTCGAATGCAGCTGGATATGGATAAGTATGAAAAGACTCGGCTCAGATTATCTCGTGAACGATTTGCATGTTCGAAAGAAGAGGATAGATGCACATACCCAAGGATATTTGTGAAGCTTTTCAAGCTATAAATGGATTCATAATTTCTCCATTTTCCATAATTGCTGATTTAGTCGAACAATCCATTGCAACATGGCACTCACGCCGTCTTTCATAAGTCAGTATTTTGGATTAGATAAATTCTTTTTATTGAAAATATCTTTCTTTTCATTTCTCAATGACTTCGTCTACTAAGAAAAGAGCTCGCAAGAAGAGTGTCAGATCAGTTCCACTTGATTACGCTCATAGTAGTGAAGCCATTTTGACCGATTCTGATAGTTTCAGAATCAAATCGTACACACCAGTTCACTACGTCTCTCACTCAGAGAATAGATGCATATCAAGAGGCAGTGAGCTATTTTGGTTTTCTGAGACAATTACATCTCCTGACAGATGGAGAAATCAAAATGCACGCTTCTGACGTACTTTCAATGTATGAAGATGATATCGAAGATGATATAACTCTTAAATTTCTACATTTTAAAGGATTCGCTTCTGATCTTATTAAAAGTCAGAACGCAGAGACAGGAACTTTATGTCTGGAGTCACGAATGTATGAATTCGTAGTTGAGAATACATTGAAAGAAGTTTTCCCCAATATTTGTACATTGTTAGAGATATATCTCACGCTGATGACGACTAACTGTATGTGCGAGCGATCTTTTTCAAAACTTAAACTGACCAAAAGCCGTCTGAGAGCATCTATGGGTCAAAATCGACTCAATAATCTGTCCATCATGAACATTGAATATGATATCTTGAAGGAGATAAATCTCTCTGAAATTATCCACGAATTTGCAGCAAAAAAATCTCGCAAAGTTAAGTTTAACTGAGACATTTCACGACCGCTTCAAATATGTAACTACTGTTTTCGTTTCGAAGATACATGGGAAATATTTGGTGTGAATATTGAATAGATATTATCTATATCTCACTATTTGCTTGTTCAATGAATCAACTCAGAAAAATCGATCGCCTTACATAGGCCCCCACCGTGCCAGTGCCTACAGGCCCTACCCACACATAATCCGGCGCTGAAATGTACGAATGCTCATTGGAGTCAGTAGATTCGAGAGAATTACGCTATGGAGCGATATCATGTCTAACCCATTCGTCCAAGATGCACAGAGCAAAAATTATGGCACAAACTCCGGCTTTAGCAGACGACAAATCGACTAGGTGCGGCCTCCCCTCTAGCAGATATGAAAATGTTCTAGCTGGATGCTAAGAATAGTAGTTTTCGATGCAAGGGTGTGAAAGTTCATTCCCGCATTGCAAGTGATATTTCCCGGTCCGAGCTGAAGGCAAGGATTGGAATGATCACGTGTTATTCCGCCCGAGTGCCGAACAGCATTTTTTCATCGACTGGAAGGGAAAGAAAATCGATCAACCGCGCCCCAACGACTCTTCCGGACCGTCGATGCCAAATTAGGTTTTCCGTTCCGGCAAGAGCTATAAAGTTCAATTGAAAATAGCATAGAAATTCAATGCACTTTTTACATTGTTTTTTATAAAAAGCTACGAAAAAACAAAACTTTGGGATTTGGCACGGTACATTTATAAAACTGTCACTCTCTCATATCAGTAATTCCGCGGATACTTCAAAATTCCGTGCCTCCTATTTTAGACCCGAAAAATGTCCGGAAAAAATCCAAGAAAATCATTTTTAATGTATTTTTTGGAGAACTTTCTGACGTGATTATTAGATTTATGATCCAAGGGCACCCTAAAAAGTTATTGCCGAAAATAAGGCCAAAATGCCAGTTTCGTATCCCGTGGCATTCGCTTTTCCCGGCTCACATCTGGAATAGGAACCACGCTATAATTTTTAAATTTTTTCCGACCTGAATTACCTGAAAGATCATGATATCAGGTGTCTAATCCCATAGCTATCGATGGGAAAAGTCACCGTTTGTTCCGTACCCTCTTCGTTAATGTCAGTTCCGTACCCTGTAACCGTTGATTTTCAAAAAACTCGGATTCCACGCTGCGCGTCGTGAGGGTGGTTCTCGGAAGACGAGTAGTAGTTTACAGAATCATGTTTAGGCGACAAGAGTGAGAAGTACGTCACGAAAATGACACTGCGAAGTCCTGATGAAAGGTATATTGCAGTGAAGTTTGTGAATTAATCAATGACTCGAAACTGATCTGAACAGGAAAAATCGTTGCTGGAATTCGTCGAGTATCTTGTCGATCCAACGAGGCACAATGTCTATTCCGTACATTACCATAGTATTAAAGTGAATATTGAACAACAAACGATGAGTAATATTTGACTCATTTATATACAAGAGTATATGATGTGAGCCGCTTCATGTTCGAGCAAAAAATAGGAAAAAAATTAACTCATAGTCGAGATGGGTGCGAACTTAATCTGTCGGCGTTTTGCGGCCTCGATCATTCTTTCGCATTATACAAATCTTTTCTCACATCCTTTAACTGACGACATTCTATTTTCCGAATGATGGAGGGTTGAATTTCAGATTCCCAAGGATATCAAAGCCGTTTTTGATGCACAATCATCTATTTGGGAAAGTCTCCGCGAAAAAATTCGCTTTATGCTCTAAAAATAACTACGTAAGTCATAGGGACGATGTCCGGCACTAATTCTGACCACTTTTTCTGAAAATGTAGCGTTTTGTACGTCGATTGTATTGACTCCAGTAAACTTTTTAGGTGGTTCTGAAGCTCACAAGAGACCGAGGAAAAAAGGAGAATCTTCCGCTGGAAAACGATGATTTCTCAAATTACATTCTTATGGATAAATATCGAGCAGCGCTGGTTTTATCTTCGCGTGCGAATGAATTCATATTTTAAAAGTCCTACACAATCGGAATATCCATCGCTAAGCCTCCAAAGCCTTCATTTGATGATGGCAAATTTGGACCCCCAAGTATTAAAGTTTCCGCGGAATTACCGATATAGTTTTCTGTGTCAAATCCAAAAATGATGTTGCTCTATGTTGTCCCTTATACATGTCACAGACCTTTTCCAAATCCAAGTACAGTAGAACCTTGTTAATACAAACTTGAAGGGATCGTCAGTTCGGATCATTCGGTTGTCCGATTTCACGAGGTAGCGTGCTTCTTCGTTAATACGAACCAGTTCGAATAATCAAGGAAAAGGAAGGGAAGAGAAAATAAAATGTAACCACCCAAAGAGGATTATTTCATCATTAAATTGGGACGAAAACCCCCTCACCCTTAGCTCTGACAAGCTTTTTCGCCCAACATAATCTATAATCAAATAAGGATCATTAGTCAAAAAAATCGCGAAAATTTATAAATTTTCACGAAAATTTCTGCATACCTACTAAAAATAACACAACTTTTGCGACCCCGCCGGTCACGATGTTCCGAAATTTTCTTTTCTCGGCCCACCTTTGTACTTACTCATCTGTGAGACATAAGACATTTTCGTAGATGTCTTATCATGGTGTTCATTGTTTGATCAGCAAGAATCAATCTGATTTTAAACTTCATTCTTTTCGACTTTCTCACACCTCACCGATGAGATAGAACAATCGACAATCAACTAATGAGCGCCATCGAGACAAAAGAGATTAGTATTTGTGGTACCTTTAGCCGATTCCTTCGTAGGCTTGATGCTGGACTTGAACTTATACTCAGCGACGTAGCATATAGAGAATACCAGCTCCAGAATGACCCTATGAGTTTACATCCTTCAATGCGTGTACTGCTGATCGATTTTTTACTACGCTATCGTGTATTCAGACGGAAAGTTTCGTGCAGATATTGGATTCATCAAGACAGCTTGTAAAAGTAACGCGCGATTGTTAATATAAAGATATTTCCGCACCTTGTCAAATTTACACATCATTAATTTGATTTACGTTTAGGGAAGACTCATCATAAAGGAGTTCCAGAATAATGCATTTATTTGTAACACTTGGGTATTGAGCTTTTAAATGAAATTCAAAATCTGATGCCGCGTCGGTACACATTTCCAGCAGCAAAAAACACACAGCTTGTCATTCGTATTGATCCGTATCTTGATCGAAAAATCAGCTGATTTGAATTGTTCTACAGTCCCCAAGAAACGGTGAACTCGAGCTAATTTCTGAACAAGATTTTGCAGCGGAATCGTACGTCGGGATGCTGGTAACCAGGCGCATAGCGAGGCAAGATGGCCGCACCGATAGCACATTAGTGCAGCTGTTTAGTGCTATCGGGACGGCCTCATTAACTCGTGATGTGCTTGGCTACCAGCATCCCGACATACAGGGGGATCTCCAATGGAAATTTGATGTGATCCAACTTTTTTAGTATGTTAGGGTGCGTTCTTTCAATTTTTGTGATCAAAATCAATGATTGGTCGCCTCAAAGAGAAGTATGGTAATTTTAAAATGAACCACGCAAAAAATGTTAGATCTGAAGAATGTTTTCCTATAAAGCGTTGAAAGTTAGATCATAAAAATATTATGTTCCTTCTTTTAGAAAGAAATTGAGTCGAACTTATTAGTCCATGGGAGGTAACTGATTGAAATTTTGACTTTAACAAGGAGCAAATCGTCCAAAATTACTACGATTGAAATTGCCCCACACTTTTTTATGGTTATATATGAAGGAGAACAACCAAGATTGTCCAGTGAGATTATAAAGAGTCTCATAGCATAATTGTGTCAAACGAATCGATAAGACATGCAAATATACCCTTACAAGAGTTTTTGAATTTCTTTTATGATAATTGGAAGAATCGAACCAAAACGGAACACTTGTATGTGCGTTACATTCTTGGTTGAATTTGAAATCAGCGAGGTTTGGATCATGAATCTGTAAGCAGTATTTCCATCGAATTCGATTTAATCAATATGACACGGAGAGTTTATCCATCGCAATTAAATTCTACAAATCGAATTCGAGAAATTCATTCGAGACATGTTTTCCTCAAATTAGTTGCCTCGGAAATGATTTAATAATGATCATGTCATGACTGTCATATCACTGGCTCAACTGTTGGCTCAAGTGAGTTTGATTCATTACAGATCAATATTCATGGATCATCGCAGCATTGCTGATTTTGGTTTCTCGAAACGAAAAGCAGAACATGTTCTGTACTATCTTTCGGCATCATGTGCAGAAAGTCTCGATTCTCGAACTCGATGCAGCGGAGGTGTTGTCACTTTTTCCTTGATGTAATCTAAATGATAGTGTATGCAACTTAGTCTCCTCAAACGATTCTGACATGAATGCTTTCGTCCGTTTCGTTCCCGCGCTCGCGCAGTATTCCGAAGTGTGGAACCATTATTCAGATAAGAAAATGAGCACCAGTGTATTGTTGAGCTAAGAAACAACAATGAGATACAGCATTCAGATAGAGCGTTGACTGGGGATCTGAATTCGGCAACAGAAACTTACCTATTCAAACAAATTTTATGAAAGAATTAAATTTTTCAATCGCATGAAAGGGGAGTCCATGATTCTACACTCAAGTTAGAGGAAAACTGAATGAGCATTCATAACTTTAAAGTTTTATCCGTCGGATCTAAATAGATATCGCCCAAAACTGCACTCAATCAATTACATTCTCTGTTGTGACATTGCTTATTAACCTGTTTTACAAGTATTGTTAAAGGAATCAAGACGCAATTTCGTACATACAATTCATCATGCGCCGAAGTACCACTGGAAATCTATAACGTCAAGAATAATCATATTCAACAGTACAAGTTTTGGATTTGGCTTTAATGTTTATTTATGTATTGGTGATAAAAGGTAACATAGCTAGGTAAAAAAATACACGTCGTTCATGGAGATCTAATTTTTCTTCAATAGATCTGATCAGACTCGAAGAGCTGATTTTTTATCCCTCTCTTTGATGTCAGACTGAGGCTTGTCAACCAATCTTCGCGTGCGTAGAATCTCTCTAAGCCAAGGCACCGACTTTTTTGGAGTTCGTGCTCGATTAGAATCGTTGAAATCTACGTGATAAATTCCGTACTTAGCGCTGTAAGGGAAAAAAACAGACAGATTATTTGCTTATCGTTCGAGATTGCTTGAAGAAAATTGGTATGGAAAAGAGAAACAAAAGACGTAAAACAGTATGAACCCCTCTCTGATAGTCAAGCCGATGGTACATTCCTCGAGAAAATACATGAAGAGAATAAAAGGTACATGATTAGAGGGCTTGCACAATATCTGTAGCGTAGTTCCACTTTTGGAAACGTGCCTCTCAATTTGAAATGCTTATGAGGATTCTCTCTGCAATGAGAACTCTGGAATCAATTTTATAAATCAGAGGAATTCGTAATCTTTGATAAGTGATGTTTGACGCAAAATCCAGTATCTATTAAGGACTTATCAAAATTTTTGAATCTTGGTTGCACTGTATATAAGTCGTCTATTTTTGGTCGACCCCGATCTGAAAGATGCTCACAGATACGGGGTACGGTTGCTTAGCGTCACAGAGAGTATGCTTTCCTCACTTCATTCAAGGGAAGGAACTCCCGTTTCACAAAGCAACTAGTTCCCACCTTCATATGCTCACGTTGAAGAATACAAAATCGGCGAGTTTTCTGTGATTTTTGTTTGTGAGAGATGCATGGGCAGCCAGATACATGTTTCCTGACAGAAAACTTGACTGATTACTTTTTCCATTATTACCTGTAACCTCGCTCCCACTCAAAGTTGTCCATCAAACTCCACACCGTGTAACCTTTTACATTGCACCTGAATTCTTTGATGGCAGTCAACATAGCTTTCATATATTTTTGAAGATACTCTATTCTCTGATCATCATCCAATGTCCCAATGTCAGACAATCCATTTTCTGTCACGTATATTTCTGGGTTATTGAATTCTTCCTTGATTTTGCGCAAAATATCTCTGAAGCCTTCTGGAACTATCTGATCAAATGATAAATAGGTATATGACACCAAAGTATTCGCAGTAATTTTTGTCGATCGATATACGATCATGTAATAGATTCCTATATTATTAAATGGAAAACCAATCTCATCGACTTGAATGTCGTTAATCGCTAGTCTTGAAAATGCCACGATCATCTGTGAACGTTCTGAAGAATGTTACTCAATCTTTGGGCCCAGCTAGCACATGTCCGTAACATCATCGAGGCTAATAGGTTTCCAATTGAAGTGAGCTTCTTTGAACCGTACATCAATCGGCGTGTGGTACACTGTTTCAGTTCATCTGCATTACACGCTCTGTATGAGTCATTCTTTAGCCCGAAATTAATTAGAACTGTATTTATTTGATGCAAAATATTGTCCCGATCATGCTATTTGAAAGATCAATAAAATGTCGGGATGAAGCATCAACTTGGGACAAAACTCGATTTAGTTCAGAAATTGTACAAGATCTTTGAAAGTTTGAACTGGCACAACTCGAGCCACTACTGTGAGAATCATTTGTTACTATCCTCACATTTCAAGTGTCCTACATTATACAAGTGAGCAAAATTCATTGTCAAAATAGTGCACCCTTAGATGCAAGTGGTTCCACAAATCGAGTCAATTTTCTGTGCTGGATATTATTGGTATATAAGGATTTGGTTCGACAACAACAGATAGTTATGTCATCTTTAATCGTTTGATATATCTACTCATCCTCACCACACAGTTACAGATAGAATAGAAAATTCATTATATCTTACGTGTCATGACGATAATTAAATATTCAAACGAACCTCCCTAAAGAGGTGAAATGATTTCAAGAGAAGATTGAGCTACTTTAATTAAGGAAGATTCTTCGGCGAGTTAAGAGCACCATCGGCTGAATTCCCATATCTCCAGCAAATGCGACTCATTTATTCTCAAGTGAAAAATCATCAATCTTCCAGGTTATATATTGACATTTATAAGCGTATATATATCCGTTAAACGTAGGTATAGTGGTCGTCATCTTTTCATTCAAAAAAAGAAATGTAATTTCATAATAATATTGTAGTCTACTTTTGAGTTACTCGGAAGAAATTTAATTAGACCTGTGAACGTATGGTGGGGGATCAAACCAAAACGCTTCGGTTAGAATGGCCAATCTATATTGAATGTTTGGTCAAAGTGGAAAATTTTTGAAGGGTTCAAAGTTTCTGAACGAGGATGATCTCGTTCAAGAATCATCAAGAGGAGATTCTTGAAAAATAGGAACTGGACAAAAACGTGCTCGGTTTGACGAAATAACTTCATGGGTGTCAAAAATAATTCCATCCCGCCTCAAAGGAAAGTCGTGACATTTAAATTATTCTCGAATTGAATCGGCTTCTTACCTTCAGTGTTTCGGTTGGGGTCGATGGCCACTTCGGATCATAACTGTAAATTAGCCCATGGTCGTTTAGATAAACGGTGTTTGCTGGTTTGGGTGCTGGCTCTACCAGTTTTGAACTGTAGTGGTTGAGACCAAAAAAATCAGCAGATCCCCTGGAACGATGCAAATGTTGACAGTCTAATTTTTTTATTGTTAATCAGCTAGAACTAGGGTCACGATTTATAACCATGTTCGTCGTGTTGTAACACGTCAAATATTTCTGCATCGACCTCTTTCAATACGTTATTGACGTAGGCATTAGAGTGTCATCTTCGATTTCTATATGTTATGCATTCATTTATATCTGAATTCCGGAATTTTGATGAATATAACTCGTACGAAAAATTGATAAAGTTGTGACTGGAAAAGGCTGAGTCTGCGTCGATTGATGAGATGTAACTTTCAATCATTCAAAGTTGCATATGATCTGTCCCATGATAAGTTACGATAGGAAATCGTTTATTTCTCCTCTAAATCACTATTGAATGGTATGATATAAAGTTGGGTTGAATATGTTTTTTGTATGTTCCTGATTGTACACTTCGATGGCTAGTCGTGGTTGTTTTTAGAATTTATCTACATTTTGCATTGGAGTCTCTCTAGTTTTCAGAAATATCTTACTTTATATAGTCAATCCATTTTTTGGAAAAAGATGGTAGCCTTGATCTCTTCAAACCCTCATATTTACTATTTTCAGCGATTCGTTTCTTTATGATTTCGGGGTAGTCGCCAGTTTTTGAAAAAATCGGACCGCCATATCTACCACAGTTGTATTGAAAGGCTACGTCGGCTGACACCGTATCATTTCCATACTTGGGGTAGTTCTGGTAGCAGTCCACTACAATACCAATTTTACCCTTCTGGCTTGATCTGAATTCCTTATCGTAAATGTGATAAGCTCGTGCGTGAGCTTTTATTATGTTGTGTGTACAGAGATACTCCGCATGTTTGCCTATACGCAGACCTAGGAAGAAAAAAAATCGAGAACGTAACAGCATGTCAAAGCTCTACTTTACTGACATTCATGATAAATTCGTCCAGAATAAAGCTATCCAATATTTTGAAAATGTAGCCCCAATTCAAACTGCGTATTAGCAGAATGCACCACTGTGTAAAATTTCACAGCGATCCGCGGAAAGCATTCGGAGTAATCCCGATTATAGTGCAGTTAGAGTATACTTGCGCCATAATTGAAATTTCTCCAAGAGCTTTTTACGGATCACTCCAAAATTTTACATAGTGGTGCATTTCACCAATACGCATAGCCTTTTGGAGCCACATTTTGAAAATATTGTATAACTTTATTTAAAAAAAGTTTATTATGAATGTCGGTAAAGTAGAGCTTTGACATGTCCTTATTCCTCCTAAACTGTTGCACTCGGAGGGTGAGAAGTGATCTATATTAATTTCGAGTACCTGGCGCGTAGCTTCCTGTATAATACTCGTTTTCACATACTATATTGGGCTCGTTAATCGTAATAAATAGTTTCACGCGATGGCCGAATTCTTGAAAAACAACTCTGGCATAGTCTCCAAAGAGGTCAACCATGGCCTCGTTGGTCCAACCGCCGATATCTTGGAATATTTGTGGATGGTCCCAATGGTAGATTGTTACCATGGGCATTATGTTATTTTTCTCCAACTCATCGAGTAAATTGTTATAGTACTGCACGCCATCTCTGCTGATGACATTGGAATATCCTGTTGGAAGAATCCTAGACCAACTTATCGAAAATCGATAATGATCCACCTGAAAATACGCGAGTTCGTCTTGTTTATATTGTTTATAATTCGTCAGGAGTAGTATAAATGTGCGTAAAATTCAGCTCGAATGTAGAAAAGCAAACTTTTTGAATCACAGCTCACTCCTAATTCTTTCATCAATTGGACATCGGATTGATATTTATGGTATGAGTCACAAGCGACGTCACCGTTATCCTCGTTAGGGATCCTGTGAGGTTGACTATGCGTGTATCGATCCCACACATTCTCTCCCTTGTCTGTAAACTCACCCAGATTTATATTCTGATTTTGTCGTTAAAGTTTATAATCAGTATTCGTGATTATTATTGATTTTTACATTAGAATTGCATTTTCGTCGATGGACGGTCGAGACTGAAACTAAGTTTATTGCGAATCGAAAGAGGCAGTAGATTAAAAGGAATAAGTAGATGACTAAAATGTAAAAATAATGCGTTGTTTATGACCTCCACTGTATCTATGAACACGATGGTAAGAGAATTTGCCATGATGATATTACGGAATATTGTTTGTATGTATGGATTAGTCTGGGAAAAATATGATGATTCCTATTGTGCGCAACGGAAACTTGCCAGTCACCTCTATAAGTCACAGGTTTAGTCCACTATGTGTAGGATTGATTTTATCTTCATACCACTAATGTTCCATGCTCCTTCGACCTGATACGAGGACGTAGCGGTTCCAATCAAGAAACCATCCGGGAAGGACCATTCATCATCTCCTTCAGTCGACACAAACCTTAACACGATGATTCTATTGAATACCTCTACACACATACATTGGATAACCTCCGAATATCACTCCATACATCTAAGGAATAGTAATTCTCGCAAAAAATTAAAAATAAAAACCAAGCAGGAGATGAACTTATCACCTGATATATGCGAAGAAAGTGAAATGTGCGAGATGAATCCACCTCATAGCGAACTGTTGGATTTCCATTCAATAGCTGTGCTTGAAGTGGCTCTTGAATATTCACAAAGTTAATTTTATGGATGAGGAGTCACATAGGTATAGAGCATTAACTAATTCTTTGTGACTAATACCCACTCATAAAATTGTTACAGGTCGACTTTATTGATCATTTTAACGTGTAATATTTCGAACGATACACCAATTTCGATAAACTGGCGTTTCAATCCTCGCAGACTGCATTTGACTAGATGTCTCACGGTGCGCTTGCAGACTACCAACAAATACAGGAGATATCAGCCGGGTAGAGATAATATATTGATTTGAGCTCATCTCACTCGCTTCACGTGATAAAACTTCGAGATTGTTTGCTGTGCTTACTGTGTCGAAACACATGCAAGACATCCAAATATATTTAGAATTTTCTCATTAGTCGTCAATTATATTAAAGCGTAGAAATATCTCTGTTCGAATGGGAGATACTCGACACTCTACTCATTCCGCCACAATCAGTAAGAATCCGAGGAAACAAAATGATATCCTCGATTTTGTCACTGAACTAATTCCCTATTGATTTCAACTCAATGAAGGCTAGTGAATAGATATTAATTTTCGCTAATTGTCGCTTATTGCAACGGAGTGAGTCCAAAATTATAATCATTGTTACTAAACAAACGCAGATTTTTCATTGATCAATAATAAGAATTCCTGTCAAAGACTTATTGATACTCGATAGATTATTACTTTTTCTACGCGTAGCACCTTGCAGTGACTTAATTTTCTTCAAGTGGACTTTCCTACAGTCATGAATGACGGTTTGAGAGAATGAAAAAACTCTACCTTACCGGCATTTCGAAAAAGTATGTCCCAGCTGCCCTGAATATAGGTAGAGTGAACCGCGGTATGAAATTTTGAAGCGATCCGTAGAAAGCTCTTGGAGAAATCTCAGCTATGGTGCAAGTATACTCTAATTGCACTACAGTCGGGATTACTCCAAAAATTTTCTTCGGGTCGCTTCAAAACTTTACACAGTGGTCCATTCTACCGATACGCAGGGCAGCTTGGAGCTATTTTTTCGAAACATTGTTTTATTTTATTTTACATCAATTTATAATGAATGTCGGTAAGGTAGAGTTTTTACATGACCTTCCCAAATTACTGTTGTTTGATTCAAGTTCCACATATGCTTAGACATAATGATTTACACCATATTAATCTGTTGAGACTCAGTAAAACTTGTGCAATGGTCGATAGGTACTCTTGCAAGTTGCTCGTTGTTAGTCTGAAAATCTCATTTTTATGACTAAAATGCCACAAGAAATCCCCAAGGCGGAGATCATTCATTCTAAATTTAGAGCTTTTGAGAAGGAACAAACCGAAAAATTAATGACCATACAGCAGGATGATTTGGGCGGAGTCATCAATTCAACTTTGCTATTTTCATCCAATCTCCTCTCCACGACCTCGAGATAGTTGCATGAAAATATTGAAAGTGCAAAGCCGCATTCAAATCCAAGTAGCAATTCGTGAATCGCGGCTTAGTCTCCCAGCATGATGAAGTTATACTTCCTTCGTGTGGCCATCTCATCTTGCATCAATTCAGTTCTTCCCAAGCGACCAACAACTTCAAGGGAATAAATATTAAAACTCGAAATATGGGCGATTTTGATCAAAATTTGCCGTCCGCTTATCTGTCCGCCTTAGCGAAAACTGTCTCGATATATCACAACAGCAGCAAACAGGCGGCGTCTTCATAACCATTCGATAATATAACTATGATGTTGTGGAAGAGTACAAAACAATATAGATACGTAACTATCAATTCAAGTTGTGATTAATACGTGATCCAAAATAGGGACACCATTCTCATCGCGCGCTTCTGTTCCGGCTCAACAACATTTTTATTGATCCGGCAGTCGCCAAAAGCATAACTCGACTCCAATATTGGATATCGAAGGAAAAATACGCTGCTAAATGAGATTAGCAGAATGCTTTCTCAAATCGGTATCACACATCATTAGTTCATGAATCTTCCCCAAAATCCATTAACGGAGGGA
>JAPYYZ010002654.1:0-21897 GCA_030522705.1 Eretmocerus eremicus | reverse complement strand
AGATTACAGGTGACTAAAAGGTAACCTGTCGAGCACTGTGATTTTTGTTTGACAAAGGCAAATAACTTGAAAGCCTTCAGATCTGCTTCTTTAGCACATAATTCACGTTCTTCATGAATGCATCTTGAAAATAATCGGCGAAATAACATTCGTTTCTATGACACACTTCCGAACATACTGTACAAATATACCGGCAGTCAATGATCTTAGCGCTTGCCGAGAATAATTTGTTTGCCCGTCATGAAGTGTCAAGTGCGATCCACTGCAAAAACAACTCACCAGGGCCTTTCCTTTTGAGCTGTATAGTTTTGTTATCTGACCTTCTTAGGTCGCACAAAACTCTATTTCCCACCCGAGACAAACTTCGACAACCTGTTGTTGATTGAAAATAATGAATTCCAATGTTTTATTGCCAAGACTAAATGCTACAAGTTGAGTGTAACATGAACAAAATTTTTGTATACAAATGACGAGACGTATTGAGAAAAAACTACCCCTACATAGAGGTAAAGCTGGACGCGCCGTCAGATCTTGTTTCTTTTTACGCGAATGTAAGGGTGTAATTTTTCACCGGACCAGCTATAATTTCTCTATCTAAATTTGGTCAATTTCGCCCTCTACTGCATCGCTATGAGTAACCATACAGCAAAAGTAATGGAGCATTTCTTGATTAAAAAGGACGACTGAAATGACGCCGAGAGAATAAAACTGAGAGAGATTGGATGGTATACCCAAGATGAGCATTCTTTTTTCAAGCGAAATGATCAGTACATGCTCCAGATTCTATCACAAGGTTTGGTCTTCTCTGCAGTAAAATACTTTGATTGAGATATCATGTTAGAGTGGAATTTCATCCTTAGATTTCATATAATTATGTTGAATTTGCTCAACTTAATAATCCAGAGAGCTTAGGCTAAAACAAATAAAGTATTTTAATCATGATGATTCACTGTGCCGAACTCAACATTATGAAATTGATGAACAGTAAGAGGAATGTTATTTCTATGCAAAAGTTGTGCACCTGATTAAGAATTTTTTGCGGTTACTCAGCTATGATAATCAACACTTCAAAGATTTGTAGAGCTATGAAATGCTCTTTGGTCCACAGAATTATGGTAGATTTTGATTTTTGAATTTTACGTCTCTAAGATTCTTCAATTTAGATAGCAAGGTGGTTTGAGAGAATGCGTATCTAGTGCAAAATTACGTTGAGTGTTTGGCGTAAGGTAAGGATACGTTGAAATGTTTTGGGTCAAGTACCTCTTGATAACATTACACAACTAACATTAACTCAGAGCAGATAGAAGGTTATACCAACTTCTGATGCATGTGAACAATCGCTCCAGGATTCTTTCATTGGGAAGCTCAAGAAATGAGCAAATCAATGAAATGTTTTCATCTTGCTACTTATCAAGCTTTGCTTCAAAACTAGCGTGCACCAAGCCTCTCATTTTCCATCAGTCTCTTGACAAATAGCCACTTGTATTTATTGGGCAAGACACGAGTGAATTGGAAAAATTGTTTCTGACAAGCATTCTAAATGTACATGAACTGAAAAGAACTTGAGGTCGAAGACCATAATCTTTCTCAGAGGCTGTGTTTTCTCTCCATGAGCTCTTGCCCTTACTATGGCCAAGTGTTTATTGTTCGGCCCAGAAATATCCAATCATTGACCCTCTAAATGAGAGAGAGAATATCTTTTGTTCCATCTCTTCTGTACTTGCTTGCACTAAAACTCATGAGTTTTAGTGCAAGCAAATACAGAAGAGACGGAACAAAAGATACATGTGCGTGATGAAAAGCTGGAGCATGTGGGACCTAGGCATATGAGGAACTCTTGCTACATCGAAGGCTCGGAGGCTCCAAGTGCCAATCTCATGTTCGCACTCTCAATAATTTCTGGCCTTGACTTTCCTGACAGAGAGGGACCATTCGCATCACCATCTAGCCAGGATGATCAATCAGAGGCCTCAGACGACCAGACATTAATCTGAGAGCCCATTATTGTGGTAAAATAGTTTGAGGTGTGATAATTACGGATAACCTCTCGCTCGCTCTCGCTCGACGGAGCAGACCGCTTGCCTAAACGGCGCGGAGTGCGCAGGCGCATCCAGCTGATCTTACAAAGGTTACCCCTACCTGTTGTATAAAATTTAGCCGAACTGTACTTGTACTTTTTCTTGTACTTTTTCACCGATTTCGCTATATTTTTTGTGCAAAAACACGCGCAATGATTCACGGGACAAGCAAATTTACCCAATAGTAGGGGTAATTATTGTAGTCACATACGCGTAAAAGCTGCAATTAAGGGACGGACGTCCCAGCTTTACCCCTACAGTAGAGGTAATTTCTATGCAAAAATTCTGTAGATATAGTTTGAGATTGCGAGCACGTTTATCATTGGTTGTTCATTCGTACAAATGAACACGATCAGACATTCCACTCGTTCATTTACTTCACAGCGACAAATCTTTGAATTGCCTTAACTCATCCGATTCTGACGTAACGAAAGAAATATTGGTTACATTACCTTTTTTTCATTTCAACTTGATAATCGCGATCAAGTTCCATGATAGAATGTTATTGATAGTTACTTAACTGTGCCCAGACCGTAAACGTTTACTTGAGATAAGATCCCCATGTGAAAAGAATTTCTCAATCGGTTTTGGGCTCATTATTCATACAATGAAGAGTTCCAAACACACGATATAAGTGCGTGCGCATAGAGGTTGAATTCTGCCATTGATGAACTCATATTCATCAAAAATAAAACTATACAATATTTCGAGCGAGTAGCTCTAGAAGGTTATGCGTATTGGTGGAATACATCACTTTGCAAACAAAGAATCCACGGTAAATTTTTCCATAGCTCTGGTTAATGTTATCCGTTAACCAGAGCACTGGTTAGAGTTATCCTCCATCCTCGAGGCAAACCACGAGACATGACCATGGATCAGTCCCAAATTTTGCTCAGTGTTGTATTTCACCAATACGCATAACCATCGGGAGCTACATTCTTGAAATATTGTAATGAATTCATTCTAAATGAATTTACTATAAATGTCGATAATGTAGAGCTTTGGCACACCTTATAGGATCCTAATGGTTCAATGAACATTGATAATAAACAGCTTTAGCGCAACACTATCGATATTCTCGATACAGAACAATACATTTTTGTGTTCACCAAAGTGAGGATCGACTCTGAAACAACGAGGCAACTCAGGACACTCCGAACCCACAAGGTGAACTCAGAATCGGAGGGTACGTCCGATACAAAAAATTGGGCCAACTTGGTTTCGAAAGGGAACACTTGGAACATTTTGAGTATCCAGTTAGATTTTAGGATCTCTGTGACGAATATTCCATCATATCCCTACATACTCTTGGGTCTCTCGCCCAGAGCAGAATTCTAGCCCTCATGAAGAAAGAATTCGGTCTAGTGAGATTTTGGAGGAAGATGATCTCATCATGACCATGTATCAGAAAACAATTTAGCTTGCAGTAACATTCCGTGTTAATATCATTTCAAACCCGAATTTTTGACAGACGATTAATTTTGTTACGCGAAGGGGCAAGAGTTTGTAAGAGACTCGGCTTTTTATATTTCACCTATGCCCAGTTGGAAAGAGGATTGCATCTTTCCAAATCTCCACGCGCAAAACCTGTGTAAAATGATTCGTGAATGACACGAAGTATGACTTGGAAAAAATTGGGAGTGTGATAATCGAAGGATAATAATATTCAATGCAGTCTTGAATTCAGTACTAGATATCCATGTCTCTACACAGTGGGTGTGTATATATTTATGAACCTTTGGGGCGTGATCCGAGAGCAGTGTCTCGTTGCATCTTTTATCCCGTGAGAAAAGAAGAGAAAAGAAAGTATGTCTTGAAGCACGACGTGATCGGAATCCTCATGATGGCTGTGCAGGGCTGTATGAAGGCTGGGGGAATAAACGTCATAGAACCGTCACGTCAAGTATGCATCTATAACCCTAGCAGTAATGACAAAAACTCTTCTTTGCGCTCGACAAAATGGAGCGTTAGTGTCTGAATGAGATGAAATAAGAATAAGATAGATAATCAGTCAAACTTATCTATCAGTTTTATGTCTAATTGTATGTAGTGGGAGAGTGCAGGGTGAAAAGTTTTCACGCCGGCGTTAGTCAAAGATTCTTCCCCTCCAGAACACTTTGCTTGAATCCTAATTTCTGTCGTCCTGCCGATTTTTGTCATTGTTTTTCATTAAAATATGATGACTTTTCACTATATGGTGAGTTGAGAAGGATATTCAACCCATAAACTAAAAGATTATGGACACCAATTCCTTCTTACGGTCCTTAATCGACAAGAGCCCACAATTATCCTAATCGAGTTAAAGTAAGTTTGTCGGGTTTTGCGAGTAATGTATTATCAGCTAAATTGCTGACGATATTTTTTCTTCACAGGTCGAACTGAATTGCTCCAACTTGACCTATGCACCTTCAAGCCTCGCATGGTTGCGAGATCACCTCGAAGGATTTTGATGGAATTTGAGAGAGGTGAGATGAGACACGGAAATTTTTTTGACTCTTCGCTAGATATTAGTGCGTTTCACCATTAGGTCGAGTTGGAGTAATTCAATTCGACGCATAAGAAAAAAGTATCGTCAGCAAATTAGCTGATAATGCATTACTCGTAAAGAACGACAAACTTACTTTAATTTGATTTGAAATTCCCACGAGTGATAAATGTGAGCTTGATCATATCGATCGAGTGAAAATATAGTTCGATTTGTATCCAGCAGAAGGACGAAGACCTGCCGAGATGAATTCATATGGAAATAGCGTGTTAAACAGCTTTCTCGCAAGCGTTCAAATTGGATAGCGATTCATGTATAAGCCGAATTAAACTCTTCGACAATCGACCACTTCGGACAGAGTGTCGGGAACTAACCTCGACAGATTCCTCCGTCCCCCTGAGGAGCCAGATATGTTGAGGAACGGCGAAACGCACTAATATCTAGTGTAGAGTCAAAATTTTTTCGTGTGTTTCAACTCATTTCTCCCATCAAATTCCATCAAAATCCTTCTAAGTCACCTCGCAACCATACGAAGCTCGGAGGTGCATAGGCCGAGTAATTCAATTCGATCTATGGAGGAAAAGTATAGTCAGCAAAATAGCTGATAATACATTACTCGCAAAGCCCGACAAACTTAATCTAATTCAATTTGAAATTCCCGCAAGTAAAAAATATGAGCTCGATCATATCGATCGAATAAAAATATAGTTTGATTCACATCTATCCTAATTTTATCATTACACGTTTTATTCGTAACTCCCCTCGAGATGATTAACATGATCCTTACAGTAAGTTCTATATTGAATGTTCCACCTTGGCAGGTGATAAATTGAAAGCACCGTTTGGTTGTAGAAATGTTATCAGCCCATATCACCTTGCACTTCAGCAGAAATAAATCATCGTACGTTCTTTGAGTTGTATAGCCCATGGATCTTGATTAATCAAAAAGTCAGTAGTTGGATGTAATGGCAGTAACGTGCATCAGTGTGAGCGTATAAAAAATTCTATGAGACTTCCTTGAAGTGTTATCTACCTTGGCTTGGGAAGCAAAGAAATCAAATTAGGTTCATTCAAAGATATGTCTACACATGCAAACAGATCGGCGAAAAAATTATCCAACTTAATCAAATTTTTTTGACATAGAACATTTTCTCCCCGTCCCAATCTCTAACTTATTTCCGAGTGGAAGAGTAGAAAAGTTGGAGGCTTTGAATGGAACATATTTTTCCAACTCTCTGGGTACCACTGAAATGCTCTAAGATGCATCGGTGCGACTAAATAAGAGGAATAAGAGATCTTCAATCGCATCCAAATGTTAATCAAAATCCGTGGGAAGATCTGTGAAAAATAAATTTTAGTCATGTAAATAGATACCCTTTATAGGCCTGGAGCCTCGCGACGGTTGGAATGTATGACCTTACTCAGGGCGAAAATTAGTCCGGATGGTCAATGTGGACCGGAGGAACGCGGAAATCGGACCGGCAGTAAGTATGAGTGGGGTCGGCGAGGGAGCAAATTGCCCAAACATGTGGGACATATTAATGTTCTGATCCAATGTTATTCCGTGTAAAAATGAATTCAATTGGGTCACATGAAGAAATATGGGGGCCACATGTGCGAGACTAATATCAATTCACATGTGGAAAATGACACAAATCCACACTCCTGCAACATGTCATATGGGAGTATGATTCATGTAGTTGGAAAGCTGAGCAGAAGAGGTTATAATTGAGATGTGGATTACATATTGCACTACACGCAACATATAACTCACTTCTAAATCATCCATATACATTTATCCGCGAATCAGCTTCCCCCTCAACACGTTTATCAAGAACCTTGGAGCCGAGAAGTGAGGGGAAAATTTAGTTTTACCCAGAATCCCGCGTAAGAATATTTTTATTTGAACGATAAACATGAGACTGAGCCACACTTGGTGAGGCAGACTGTTTGGTACGAACACAGACTGTTTTTGAACTTGAACAAACTTGATTATGAATTCTGAAAACTGGCAGCAATGGAACTGTCTCATGTTTTTTTTGTTCCAATTAAATTGATAGGTATGAACATGAAATAAACGTTACCAGCAGATGTACTATCGATTCAGCGGAACTTCTCGCACATTTCTATGCGGGACCATTTCATAAGAAACTCGCAGGGGTGTTGATGAGCTGACTCCATGAATACTTGCGCATCGAAAGCGGAGGCTTGACTCGTACTGAAGTAGCCCATGCATGGTTGCACCGGATCCCCGTGTCACAGGATGCATTGCTCGATGGGACTGGACGAGCTCTGTCATTAACCTGCAACACATAAAATTGAACCCAAAGAATCCCATCCACTCTATGACCGAAAAATTCATCGTTGCTATCGCGAGGTAACCTTATGCAAACAACCGAAAATATTCAAAATTCGGCTGCAGTTTAGAGGTTACGGAGACTCATCTCCCGGCTATTGACAAACCTTCTCATCAAAATGGGATTGAGAGCAGGATACTTATCTGGCCAAGGGCAGCTGGAGGCAACTGCATTTTCATTTGGCCAAGCGGCCCCTTTCTGCGTGGCTGATTATTATTACTTGGAGAAAAATTTCGTACCGCATAAAGTCTGGTCTCTTCATAAAGGCAAGACAAGTTATGCAAAAGTAAAAAGACGTTGCTAACGGTTGAGTCTTCGTTAACAACGGCTGTTATCTATCATGATTCTATGGCTTGATCTACGAAAGTAGATAGTAGATCATAATCAAGTTTGTTCAAGTTCAAAAACAGTCTGCCTCGCCAAGTACGGCTCAGTCTCATGTTTATCGTTCAAATAAAAATATTCTTACGTGGGATTCTGGGTAAAACTAAATTTTTCCGTCACTTCTTGGCTCCAAGTTAATTGATAAACATGTTGAGGGAGAGGCTGATTCGTGAAAAAATCTATATGGGTGATTCAGAAGCGAGTTACATGTTGCATGCAGTGCAGTATGTAATCCACATCTCAATTATACATCTTCTGCTCTACACTCCAACCACATTAATCATACTCCCATATGACATGTGGCAGGAGTGTGGATTTGTGTCAATTTCCACATGTGAGTTGATACATCTCTCGCACATGTGGCCCTTATATTTTATCACGTGACCCACATGAATCCATTTTTTTACACGGGTATATACAATAAACGCTCGATTCCTCGTGATTTTGGATGAAAATAGGTTGGACGGAGCGGATCACCATAGTTCTACAGCGATCCATATGACTTTCTATACTCAATCAAATATGTCGTTTTTGAGAGATTCCCAAAAACTCATTTTCGGCGTACCAGCATCGAAAGCGTGTGGTTTCGGCCCTGATTTCGGGGCGGAAAGTGCCGCATTGCCGTCCAGGCCGGGAAGCGTCAGCGCATGCGTATCAGATACGGCGGTGCGGCACTTTGCCCCGAAATCGTGCCAGAAACCACACAATTTCGACGTGGGCGTGCCGAAAAATCGTATACGCGAACCGGGCGGAAATGCAAGCTATCCCGGACCTCGCAAATGCTCCCCTCAGCTACGCCTCGGGGGCAACCCATGCGAGGCCCGCAATAGATCACTTTCCGCCCTTGTTGCGTAATATACTATTTATACAGTCTGGGAGTTTAGTACTCTAGCAGTCTTTATTCTGCTCTTCACGAATATCAACATGCCATACTCTTCCAGCGATTCCAAGTAGCTCTCACACTCGTGTAAATGTGCTGGAAAAATCCGGGCATGGTCCATATCACCTTGTGGTGGTTGCCAGGCTGCCGCACTTCACGCTCATGTCAGCTGTCTCTTTCTTACTCGTGTGAGATGAGCTGAGTCGCCCCCGGATTTTTCCAGCATATTTATGCGAGTGTCAGGGCTACTTGCAATCGACGGAAGAATGTCGCATGTTGATTTTCGTCGAGAGCAGAATCAAGAGTGCTAGAGTACCAAATTTAGACTGTATAAAGTGGATTCTTGGAGAATTCCAAAAGTGACATGTTTGATCGAGTATGGGAGGGTATTCGGATCGCTGTAGAAGTATGGCGATTCGCTCCGTCCAACTTATTTTTGTCCTAACTACCGGGAAATCGAGTGTTTATTGCATATAACACTGGTTGAGAACATTGATATTCCCACATATTTGGGCAATTTGCTCCCTCGCCGGTCCCACTCAAACTTACTGACGTTTCGATTTCGTGTTCCTCCACTCCATATTGACCATCTGAACTAGGTTTTGTCCTGAACAAAACCGTACTTGCCAACCATTGCGGGGTTTCCGGCCTATCATATTTATTGCGGATTTTGAGAAAAAAAATAAATCTTATTTCCATAAGCAAAAATGTGTTCACAACATTTAGTCAGAGTAGATATCAGTCTTGTCATAAGGATAGGGATAAGTAAAGCCCGGTTGAGGGTATCCCAAAATCCAATTTTGCGTGGAATAAATTACGGATTGTGGTTGTGGTCAGACAGACACACACACAATGCTACAATCAGATTTTTTCATATTCGTGTGAATCTCTCACGCAGCATCTATCTTTTGCCGACACCTGTCCCACAGTGCCACCTGCAGTGCAGCACGATGTGCGTAGGTATATTTCAGCAAATAAGTATAGATGCCCCGCAGGAGGTGACAAGCGTTTAGTTTTCTTGGAAACATGGTCCTGGCTTCCCAAGATCACGCCTCTGGCGCATTTATCGACACCACATACGCGGCGGGCGTCCAAATATAGCTGGGGAAGAGGGAGATTGAAGTTGGGCGATAGGATTGTTGCGGCAGTGTATTATGCCTAGTCCCAGCATCTACGTGAATGCGATGATAATCTTGCGTAGGTATGTAACAAGATCGTTTGTCACAGATCCATGCAGCAATTGCGGGAGGACGCGAGGGAGTACGTTAGGCGCCGATGGCAGTTTCGGATGCTACCTTCATCAATTTTACATGCAATCGATGTAGATGATAAATATGCTCTTTTACGGTTTCGTACGCTCGTGGCTGCAGATTGCCTCAAACTCTCAAAAGAACGGGTTTGTTTTAAGAGATCGGTCGATATATGATGTGCTTGGCGTTCTTTCAATGGGGTCGTGAAGCTTTTCAATTCCTCGGAGTGGATTGATAGGTGAGCGAGAGGATCGATGCATGTAGAATCATGGAAAGATCGATATTTCACTTTACTAGGTGTACGTTTGTATGTGCGGGAGATCCATATCCAAAGGATAGCGGCTATGTGGGGTGCTTTCAATTTGTCAAGTCTGGGAGATACGTCGGTATTCTTCGGGCGAGTTTCAATGAAAGCTGAATTATATTAACAACTGGTCACAACAGATGTATTTGCATTGTAAAAACGTAACCGGAGACTCATCTTGCGACGCCAAGAAGGCATTGAAAAACTAAATCAATGCGCAAGAATGCTCGCAAGACTGCCTCTTCATAAATAAGACCGAGATCATGCAGAGATGGCGCTGGAGAGTTCATTGAACCACAACGCTCTTGGTTCCCTTCGCAAAGTAATATACACATAATCGACACTAAAAAAATTAGATATGATGTGATTGTGGGAAATAGTTGTTCACAGTATAGTGCCACGAATATAAGAAAGACTATGGCGCTATCGAGACTCAATGTGAGTCTTACAGTTCTATAATCGGTGTTGCATTTGTTTTTTATCATAATCAATATCCGCAGAAACCACTACCTAATTATTATTTGTATCTCACTCACAATTACCCTATCTTTTCTCTTCACTCCCTTTCAAACAGATGCAGAGTTTTTTCGTGCACGCAGTTTTCAATAATTTACGTCGGATTTTCATTTAGATCTTTTACACGGGAGATTCAGCAATTTAGATCAGATCCCGCGATCATTTACCTCGTTTTTTAGTGCAGCGTCGACTGGAAAATGGGAGTATCGATTCCTGAGCAGTACTTCAAGAGTCACGGCGTCACGGGAGCTCGTGAATCTAAAATGACAAGCATATAATGAAGTAGTAGTTGATAAGAGTACCCAATATGCATTAAAGAATGCAAGAGCCTCGATGTAACATCCTCCAGACATCTCAGCTCTGATTCAAATCGCCGATCCTGTATACAACTTCGCCCAAAATCAGCTAGTAAGTGTTTGTTTCATCATACAAGTGGGGCCTTGTTCGTGGTCTCCCACAGATATTCAAATGAACCTTCCAAGTTTGCATTTATACCGATTTATACGAAGTAGGCTTGTATATTAACGAGAAACATGATGAATAAGGGAGCGTATAGAAATACACAGCGAATCCAACCTATACTTGATCTTCTCCGCACTATCCCGTCTCTTCGTGTCACGTCATTCCGCATTCATCAGCATCCTTCTACATCAGAGTCATCTTTGACTATCCGAGTTTCTCGATACAATAAATCTCCTTTCGCCAAGGTTGTTCAAGCATTGTTCATACAAAATAGAATAAAAATGACCAGCTAATTCAAATACAATCAAAGTTTAACGAGCACCCATTGTGTTAACAATATCATCCACACAATGTCGACTTGTGTATCGACCTTCCCGTCCAGCTCAAACGCAAGATCGCTTTTAAAGTTCACAAGCTGCAGTCGGCTATGCACACATTTTCCGGACATGAAAAGTGCCACGCGCCCATGAGGTCCGAATCAGCTGTCCTCCATTCATGCATGCTCTGCATGACTTGAGTTCATGGTCTACGCAGAATAGAAAGTCCCGGCAGATGTTGCAACGCATTGATCCGACTTGAAAAAGGCCGCAATGAGCGAGGCAGTGATGGCTAGTGGCATGCTGCTACTCTTTTCTTATAAATCACTCCGGATACAAGTCAAACTTATCAATTACCAATTTCCTTTGACTGCTTGCATGTGATGTCCTTCGCGGGCCCTCGTCGAATCTGCTACACGACAGGCCAATGGCCAAGATTCTAATATTTTAGTTGTGATTGCGAGGCCAAGATTTACATTGGGCAGAATTTCGTAGAGGGTAATATGCTCGCTCAAATCATACTTTTGTTTTGCGACCATATCAATGTACTCAAGTGGACATACTCAAGACAATTCTATGTGATAATTTTCTTGCTCTCGAGGTAATGAATCTTCGAAAGGTTGATGGAAAAGCTTGTGGATTATCGAGCAGGTGGTTTTTATTGCTGCCAACGTTTTGCCTGTCAAAAATACACAGGTCTCTTTAGGGTAAGTACAATCGAGTCACATAATTGACGGTAAAGTTTTTCCGTATCTACTAGATACAAGTCAACATTGCGCATCACACATTGTGCGAGCCAAGGTATAGACGGCAACCAAAGTTGGCAGCAATAAAAACCACCCGCTTGATAATTCACAAGATTTTCTATCAACCTTTCGAAAATACTCAAGACACCACTGTATGGAAACTCCATGCGCTCGTCTTCTATACCTTAGTTCATTGCAAAGCTTCTCATTTTGCGTTGTTTTTGAGCGAATTAGAATTATAACCCCGGTATTAATTCGGAAGTGCCGATTGCGACCTATATACCGTGATCGAGCGTAATTGCAAATCAAGAACATGTGCTCTCGATAGATATACCGTGTTTTTCATAATATAAAGCACGCTCGAGGATAAGATCCCGCTGTCCCGAAAACTGTGCCTGTACTTTTTGGAGATCCTTTAACCCTTACTCTACACAAGTATAAATCCAATCCCAATCTGCACACGGGGGCGTATCACACCCCACGCAGAAAATTCATCTCGATCACACATGGAGTTTCGAAAAATTCGGCCTAAAATTTTTTTGGGTTATTCCTGGCACTATTCTCAAGAGGTTGCAACAGATTTGAGGTGCCAAATAAATCTTTGATCAATTGAAAACATTTAACTGTTTAAACAATGCACAAAAATGCGTAAAATGTCATTTTTCATTCTAATACGTGTAACTTCTCTGGTTCTCGATATATTCTTTTGAAATTTTGGGAAAGTACGCATCTGAATGCGTACTTTAAGATGTACCTAGTCTCGATTGTCGGTCCCCCCAAAAAATATATTTGTTCTGAGGGATGAAGTTGACCGTAAAACTCGCCGTGAAATGGGATTTTATGGAAAAAAATTGAAACCTCGATTGAAACTAGAGTTCTGCTGAAGATACTGTCATTTATTCTTCTCGCTGCTGCTGCCGACGGAATATTGATGTGAACGCCAATGTACCCATGTCAATCAATGGTTAGGACATCGAACTCATCTATAGATGGTATGCGGTGGTCGATTTTCAATTAGCGCAATACTCTAAAATTATGCCGAAGATTGCGTTGGGTGTGGTACACCCCGGGTGTACACTGAGAAGCCTGCTATGAGGTTGTCTGCTCAGTCACTGCAAAAGGAATCAACTGGACGCACAGTACTCATTTTTAATAATCTGAACAATTTAAAGGACTAGAGAACTGATTTCGAATGCAAATATGCGTATATTACAAGATAAAATTCGGCAAATGCTCGGAAATAGTAGGAAGTTATGAGTAGCTCCGCGCCCGCGGGACGACTCGAGTCCGAATTTGGCGCAGGAGCTGCCCCAAAAGTCAGGAACGCGCTTTACCCTAAAATTTGCTCGGCGCACACACCGATGAAGACGGAATATGTCTCAAAATTTTCTCAGTGTAGGGTAAAGGTTAATCCAAAGTCGATGAGTTTTTCAGGCCGCAATGGTGCTCGCAATGTTGTACTGCTGCTCCGTTGTGCGCGCGCGTGATGTGCACGAGCTGCTGCCTTGTGTACATGTAGACTGTATATATACTGTATACAGAACGTCGATCGGTCAGCGAGGTCACGCTCCGATCAAAACATCACGGCTCGTGCAATCTTTTGAGCCTAGCTATCCTAGGACTCAGGGGGAGTTATCTGAAAGGTTATTGGTGGATTCGGATAAATCGGAATTTCTTGGGAGAATATTGTGATCTATAGATTGGGCAGCGGCCACCGCACACACAAATTCAACTTTGGCAACTTTTGACGGAAAATTGGTGCCTTTTACGAAAAAAGTCGGGTGATACCTCCCAAGTCTATGGAGCAAAGAACAAAACAAGCCATCTTGGGCCACGATTGGATGCAAAATGAGACTAAGATTAGTAAACTACGAGTCACAGTTTGGGCGCCGCAAGCCATGCGCCCAAGCATGCGCCAGAGTCGTACACGCAATATGTCGTAGTTTACTAATCCTGGTCTCATTTTGCATCCGATCGAGGTTCAAGACGGCTCATTTCTCCTTGCTTTATGAAATTGGGGAATATCAAGCCACTTTTTTCGAGAAAAATCCCAATTTTCCGCTAAAAGTCGTCAAAGTTGAGTTTGAGTATGCGACGGCCGCCGTACGCTACAAATGCAATAAATAGAAGAGTTCCATTTGCGATTGCTATGCATTCTCGTCTTTTGCTCAAAATGCCCACCACACTGACAATAAGCCAGCTAATAGCAAATATAAGAGCCTCTTTGTGACTGACTAAGATGGAACTCGGGAGACCTCTCTGGTGATGCATCGATAAACTCGCAAACAGCAGGTACTGAGAATTGGCCTCAAACCGTCGCAAGCCGTGTAAACATGTTTGTTCCAAAATGGAAATTAAAGCTGTCACGCTAAATCCCTAATGCCACAACATAAGGCGACGGTTCGAGGAGTGATGTCACTGCTGATTTAGAGGAGTCACTTAGACGCGTGACTGACATCTAGTGATGATACCGTGCCAAGCTAGGTCATGATTCGCAATGGTGCCAAAGAATGAACTCTCACTATGGAGAGGGTTGTTTCTCGCGAGATTGGAAGTGTTGCCTTGGTTGTGTATTGAACATTGGCTTGAAGTATTGTCATGGTTTGTCGAGATGTAATTGTCGTAGCGGACAACGGCCAAGCCTGTTGGCCAATGGTAGACCAAAAGACATTACCTCTAGAGCATGATTACTTGGCCATCAGCGTGGATCAGTTTAGGGCACTATCGTGAGACATATCATCGTGTACTCCAGGATGATCATCTTTCAGTTACCATAATCCATTTTAGCCATAAATATCTTAGCATGTCCTTTAAGAAGTTACAAAAATTTCACAGTAAAGCCTGAGATTGAGCTGAACATCACAAACAATTAGACTGATAATTAAACTTAACCAATGCAAAACATGAAAGATAGAGAAAAATTTCATCGGCCCACGGAAATATGTCGCGATGGCAAACGCTTTCCCTCTTGCATTCTTTTTTTGGAGCAAGGTTTTTCTCTTCAGATTCTGGGAACAATGAAACTGGTAAAATATCTCTGAGAGCGAGATTTCATTCAGCGTTATGCTCGTTAGGATTTGCTTCGTCAGAACTCGAGAAAAAACTGTGATATTGTACACGCATGTAAAAAAAATATTTCCAGGGCTAGACCATCCTGAAACCTGGTCATACAAATACAAAAACTCCATCCCTGCGGAAAGTTGATGAGGTTTACATTCGTAACGCTACTGTAACATATAGAATAGCATAGTGAGTGAAAGTTACAGCTGTGAACCCTGTTACATTTCCCAGAAGGATCCGGCGACGCGCGTTATCTTCTTAGTGTGTTATTTGAGTCAGTCTATAAAGTAGCACTTTTACTCTCTCAAACAAGAAAGCCTTGTAGTCGCCACATCGGTAATTGCCCCTTTGCACTCTTTTATCTTGCATTTTTCTCCCATGCATTTGTTCGAACCATACCAAAACAATGCGTTTTTGATCTACTCGACGAAATCTTTCCATTCGTGAAGCTCATTTTTTTCTACACCTCTCCATAAATTTTCTGTAAATCGATTTAGAACCGTGCATCCCCGTGTGTGTGTATGTGTGTGTGTCCAAAACTGCCACACCGTTCACTGGTTTCCTTCAAATTTTGCACACTTCTTCCTGACAGCTATCTTATGAGGCCAGTCCGTTTCCAGCTCTCAATTTATGATACTTTTTGATTTACAAATTTTTTAAGAAGTACCGTTTCATAATTGAAAAATTCATAAAACCGACATTTTTTACATTAAACTTGTCTAATGTCTTCAAAGTTTCCTTTGAAAATCTAAAAACTTAATTCTAACTCATTTGTATTTCCTGAATCCAATGTAACTCGCCAAAATTGTCTACTACCCTTCGTTTTCTGTGAAAAATTCTGTGAAGAAATTTGAAAACTAATTATACCTCTCTATTTCCTTTAAATTATTCTTTGAAGACCTGAAAAATTGTTACTCATTTCAATCTCCTACATGTAAAGCCATTTTTACAAAAACCCTACAGCCCTCCGTTTCCTTTGAAAAAATTAGAAAATGTTTGAAAAAATTAGAAATTGGTAATTCTTGTAAATTTTCCTCGCATTCGACTCTTTGACTTCTAGAATTTAGGAAAAACTAATCTTGGTCTCTATTTCAATGTGGTTTAAGATGGGTGAATGGAATACCAATAGTGATAATGTAAAGAAGGAGATTCCTAAGATTTAGTATTTGGAATGGTTTTGAGAAAGCAAACTGCTAATATCTTTTAGCAGCTTATTTCTATATGTAGTCTCTATGAAAATCGCGTTTGTACACGTTAATTGAATCGGCCCTCATAGAACCCTGGTAGAAAATGGAAATAGAATTGGGCAGAAGTGGACCAAAACTGGCCAGTTTCTGGCCTAACTGGCCAGATATCGGACCGATTTCTGGCAATCTCATTCGCTTTCTTATTAGAGAATTGGGCTCCTCAATTCACGGATACAACAATCATTCTCCAACCTATGATGACATTTAGATACACTCATCCTAATTCAAATTCATGAATGTGTTTTCATGACTGTGAATAGGAGAACCCCTTCCGATCAACCGTGATTGAGCAGAAACGCTTCTCAGCAGGACTATAGAGCTACTATTACTGTTTACTAGAATAATATAAATTGACAAGATATTAAGTGGCTCCCAAAATACTTTTTGCATTGTATGTACCAGAATTGAACACGGTCCCTCCCGCAAGATTCGGTGTTACGTACTTAATAAAATAGTTTTTTAAGGGAATTTTGTAGGAATATTTTATGAACTCTCAGCATGATTCTCAATATAAAACTTCGGGGTGATCAAAATAATAGCAATTGGATCGTGTAAAATGGATCAAAGAATTCACTCCTGTGCTTGGTCAAATTCTTGCGAGGCGATATCTAATGCGAGAAATCACATCTTCCGTCACACTGTGCAAAGAAGCCCTTAACGTACGGCATACTTACAGTTTTTATACGCGTTTATTTCACTTCACCGTAGCCCCCACTCCTCTCCTGAATGTTCATAATTTCATTCCCGTTCATCCACCTCAGATCTCTCTAGAAAAACTACTATACACGTGGCTTTGGGCGTCAACTCACGCGTGTCTCGCGTCGCCTGCTCGCTGTTAGGTTAACCATTGAGAGAGCGGGGAGTCTACGACTTCCAAATGATCAAATTTAATGGGGAAGCGTGATCTCTCAAGAGATAGAATTTGTGTGCATGAGTTAAAAAATACAAGAGAATTCCAAATTTTGTGGGGCTATCCCTGTCCATGCAGCATCAAGTGCAAACTCCTTCCTTTATGCTTATGAAATGTTCATGCTTACGTCTGCCCCTGCTGGCCCTTGCCTTTGATAGCAGATTTGCGGCCTCTCTGAATAGGACAAGACATTCACCTCATATGTGATGGAGGAGTTTTGAGTGTTAGATGCTGCAGACTTACTCCCAATGAAAGTCTGTGTGCAATTGATGCAATGTATAAAGTACGATTATAGTGCACAGCTTCAGATTCGTTTCAATTTCCAATGGCAGGCATGTAGATACACCCCACTTTGAGGAGATTATGAGCAGATTATATCTTATGCGACTGATCAGTTTAACTCTATCCCGCTGAGCAGATTCAGGGCCAATTCAAGACTAATCGTAAACATTCTAAGCAATTCTTCCAGCATGACAAGATATTCGGTGGTGACACACGGGCGATACAAAGAGGATTTAAACTACCGAAGAATCAAAGGGCTTAAGATAACACATCTCGGAGGGCGGTATTCCCTCATTTAGTGGAATATAAGATATACCAATGCGTAACTATATTGGGGACACCAACTTGCTACATCTTATTTCCACATCAGATAATCACACACAAAAACATTTCATGGAGTAATGAAATCATATCTGGTGCAACTCCAACCATACCTTTTAGTTTTTGTTGGTTCAAAACTTGGCAGGGAGAGAGTCGTTTCTCATAATCTTGACATGAAATTCGAACTCATGCTCTGCAGTCGATCATTACAACCAAAATTTATTCTAATTACTGTTCTAATTATCATACATCTGATGAGGTTGTCAGATACTTCACGCTATCTCTAACCAAATCTTAGGTGAGAAATGATGCTTTCATGAAAAACTCAAAAGTATTCCAAACTCCAAAGCTGAAGGAGATTGACTGTGAATTGGATGATTCTTTGTGCGTATATTTGTCTCACAGTGCTATCAAATTACTAGCTTGACAAAATATTCTCTTTTATTCAACTCAGAATCTCTTCCCATGTTTGTTCTTATGTAATCAGCCGAGCATTACAGATTGGTTGAGAGAATGTGTGTATAAAGTTTGAAATGATCGGTGACATCTCATCTAGGAGTGTATCCAATGAGAAGATTTTTCATGCTCAACAGTGAATGAGCTCTTGGATTTTTGAAATCAAGTTTTTCTGCGGAATGTGAAATTCTCATTGATGGGAGCTACTGTATCATTGAGCATAGAATGAGAATACTTACAAGCCTATCGAGACCTCCATGTAAAGAAATTAGCAGGAAGGAAATTCATCTCACAACTTTTTTAGAAAATTAGAATTCATCTTTCCAAGAGAATGGCTTGAACGCTTTCTTTCTCAATGCTGCTCATTTACTTTGTCGTGTATCTATTGTATACATGACACTTTTCAAGCAATTCTTCATCAATTTTCAAACGAAAAATATTGGATACACGAAAGGTACTCATTTGACTAAACAAGAGACAATATGTTTTTATGCACAGTGTTGAAAGAATGTTTCTGAATCTTGAACCTGGAAGGATTGCCTACACTGATGAAGGAGAATCATCTCCTATACCTGTTACTTCTCACACTCTGGTGAAACTCCTGCTCTGATTCAACGTCACAGTCATAAACTGATCATGTCTATCATCAAAATTGGACACACAAAAGGAATTCATTTGACTAAACAAGAGACAATATATGTTTTTATGCACAGAGTTGAAAGAATGTTTCTGAATCTTGAACCTGGGAGGATTGACTAAACTGATGAAGGAAAATGATCTTCTATACCTGTTATTTCCTAACACTCTGATGAAATTCCTGCTCTGATCCAATGTCACAGTCATAGACTGATCATGTTTATCATCATGTGCCAAAAGTCACGAAAGCGTAAGGCGCTGTAATCAAGATGTAAGCCATTCACTCTCTTAAACTCATTCTAAGGGAATAAATAAACAAAATCATCTTCTTCCATCACATCGCATAGAACAGCACTGTGGTTGCTCTTTGAGTGCCTCACGTCTTCATGACTTTTTGCACTTGATGGTAAACATAATCACTCTGTGAGTGTGACATTGAATCAGAGCAGAAATTTCACCAGAGTGTGAGAAAATAACAGGTATAGAAGATCATTTTCCTTTAGCAGTTTAGTCAATCCTCCCAGGTTCAAGATTCATAAACACTCTTTCAACATGTGCACAAAAGCGTATTCCTAAAAATTTTTTTAAACCATTTTATTCCTGATGGATCCTGGCTTCTGTTACGGTATAGTGGATATAGATACATATTTGGTCTTCACATCCAGCCAGTCCTGCCAGGTGTTTCAAAAACTTGAAGCACGTACGTACGGATACGGACGGATGTAATGAGGGCTAGAGGCACGCACCAGTCACCCTTCCCTCTCTTTTTGATCTTTCATCCGGGTGGAAAGAAATAATGAAAAGTAAACCAGCTTCCTCTTGACCACAGCCATATTATTCACCGAGGGTAGAGGCCGACTCGAAACAGCTAGTCTCGTACTTTGTGCTTATAATTATATACAGATTTATATTCGAGGCGACAACTGGATAACACGAAAACGGCCTACCCGAGCGGGCACGGTGTTCAAATTATAGATCTACTGGGAGCGTCTGATCCATTGCACCTTGTTGCCTCGCGCGGTTATTATTTTCGCCAATTACGGAACAAAATCCAGGTGAATTGATTTGGCTCGCATTGATCCAATCACTCCCTCGCTTCCTGGTATCTCCTTCGGATCTTCATTGGATTTATCGGCACTTTTTTGAAAACGCTTGCAGCGAATGGAAGAATGAGTCGCTGCTTGTTCGTAAATAGATCGCACGGTACACTCGGAGTTCCGTGGCGATTGAAACTTCTCTGCAGTATCAATTCCTCATAAATATAGCATTTGCAATGGTTGATTATGAATCGATCGTCACGGAATTTTTTCCAAACTAGTTTCATCAAAGATCTGTTACCAAGGTACCTACGTTTCTATTTCAGTCGCAATGTATCAACACAATCGACAATTAAATCGCTTATCATATTGAAAGGTTTATCGTTCAGTTCACAAAAATTGAAAGCTGTCGGATTATAACCTACGGAAGAAAAGATGAGTAAAACATTGAAAAAAATTAGAATTTGTGAATGAGATCATTTGGAACGACTGGAGTTGGTTATGAATTTGTCGTAAATTCGACCGCATCACTTTTTTTTCCAATACCGCATGACTTGTTTTCTTCTAACACCCACGTTTTTCACGGCAAGAACAAGAGTATTTCCTCTTGTTTATCTCGTAGTCCCACAATCTCCAAGTCGATTCGTACAATCCCAAACAATAATATATGGTTTTCACTCAAAAGCTCCACCTAGCTCCTGGCTTAACTAGAAGGGAAAGGCTTTTACCACGAGCATAGTAGATTCTTTCGAATTTCACAATAGTATATAACCTAGAATAACTATAATGGGAAGTTGCAGCAATCAGAGATTAATTTCAATATTATGTGTCGAGAGAAAAATACTAATAATTCCTTTGTTCTAATAATTATCAACCACAATAAATTTTTTAATCAATTCGAATCAATACTGGTGATCTGGATAGTCAAGAAATGATTGGTAAACTTGAATATTTTATTTGAGGTATTGAACAGAATCAACATCTTTTGATAACCAATCTGAAAATAGCTCTCCACCTGTTTACACATTTTCATAGGTATTAAGTGTCTGACAACGACTTTGTTCTATTCTGAACGTACACCTCTTGTTCAAAATCGTCAATAGAAAACGAGAGTGGAACTAAATTAGATAGAAAAATGTAGATGAATCGAACAATTTTAAGATTTAAATGAGAAATTTATAATATGCGAATGAGATGGCGATAGATTCCATTTAAGGGTAGATACACAGTTTTATAGGAGATATTTGTGTCTTTTTACGATTTGTTGATCTTACTCCTGCATCGCCGTAGCGAGGTGACGAGTCGACGAGACAGCAAGTTACACATCGTCTTCTTCCAACCAACACATGATCAGTTCTTATTAATCAATATAATCGATCTCTCACAACAGCTGTGTTCATCTTTTTAGTGTGGAAGTTTCCTTCGCCATTGAGACTTTTTCGTTGTGAACCAATCACATGAAACTTTTATATTGATGAGATTACACGTCTTTCTCGTCACAAACAACGGACTGAAATAAGAAAATGATAGCAATTGATCGATTCAAGATGAAAAGCTGACCTACAATGTCAGTCTAAGGTTTTGTCTCCCCGTCTAAATAATTTTCGTGAAGCTCACGTTCAATGTTCTACGTATTGCCTTTGACTGTTGGCCATTCTCACTCTCCCTTGCCGTAGCTTCTTTGAGTGGCATGACCCCGGTCAACAAATTCGAGATGATATTTCGTTCTGATAGAGCTCGACTCACTCTACCCAATGGCATAGCTTGTTTAATTTGAGCAATTCAATTATTATTTGAGGCACTAACTTTCAGAATATCAAAAAGTCGCCACCCCTACTACGCCACTTAGAATGCTCAAAGCTGCATGAATTTCCCAGCTAGGATTGCCTACTTTCGGTCAAATTGAAGCCCGGAATTTGACAAGTCTGGTCAATGCATTCAAAAGTACGATTGTCTACAATTAACCTCAGTTGAAATGATATTAAGAGGATTAGAGTGAATGTAGCTTTACCAATCAGTTTTACAGAGTAGACCATGGCTTCTTTGGCCCCATCTAAGATAGAATAACCTCGAAGAAATACCCACTAAAAAGTATTCTGGTGGTTCTAATTCTCATTATTAACATTTTCAATGATGACTTGGAGTGGGTGCGGTGAAGTGGGATTCAAT
>JAPYYZ010002653.1:0-12719 GCA_030522705.1 Eretmocerus eremicus | reverse complement strand
CATGGGTTCTTAAGTCGCTGAATCAAAAGGCGAGAAAATCGTTATTCTGGAACCTGTTGGAATGACGTGTTCAAATAATTAAATCAGGCAATGGACAGTTGTCGCGGAGGGAATTCACTTGTCAGTTTCCGAGGTTGCAAGATTCATATACCACGGAATTATTTTCAAACAATTGCTTGGAAAATTTCATTCAAAGAATCAAATGACGAAATGGACTAAATCTGACGAGTGCTCGTTTGCAAGCCGAAAGGAAAATCCTCGCTTGAATCAGCTAACATGTGAAAACCCGACATCATTGATCCATTGTCCGTGGATGCGGGTGTCAGGTAAATGACTGATGAGTACCACGAAGGTACTCGTGGAGTACCGCTGCGGTACTGATGGAATACCCCTGAGATACCGACAAAGTACCGGAAAGGTACAAGTGTAGTGATGCTGAGGTACGGATGGGGTGCCGCTGAATTGCTCGTGGGTACCATTAATCTGCCTAAAAACGGGCGCCCGTTATGGCGGCCGCCGAGGCCGTCATATATTTTGGTCGAAAATCTCTCCCGCCATGGCGCCCGCTGTCAAGAAGAATTTTCTGTAAAGAAAATGAGCCTGATCAATCATGCAACTGATGAGGCGTGAGAACAAACCTTGAACATTCGCGTATAAGCCACAGACATGGAGATTGCGTGAGAGAATATTCGAGTATGCACCCGGGGCCAGGCGCTTCACGCACGATCAATGAAATTTCCTGTTCCGCGTATAAGCCGCGGATAGGTAGGTTCATGTAAGAGAATATCTGCGCATGAATTTGAGCTCTGAGGACTCGCATACGATGAATGAAAGTCTCCGACTCCCTCATGAGCTCCAGGCAGGGAAATTTGCATACGAGTATATTTGCGCTTGAATTTGGGCTCCCAGAATCTGCAACGAAAACCAAACCTCGAAGATTTGCTTACGAACCATAAGGGAGGAGATTTGTACATGAATAATTTGCGCATGGACCCAGGCCCAGAAAATTGCCGTACGATGATCAAAATTCCCTGATTCGCGTATGAGCAGCAGACAAGGAGATTTGCACACGAGGATATTCGTGTATGTATTTGGGCACAGGAAATTTACGTACGGTGAACAGAACGCGGAGACTCGCGTATGCACCGCGGGAAGGGCGATTTGTTTATGTGAATATTTACTCATGAATCCGGGGTAAGGGAATTCGTGTCCGAAGACCATATTCGCTATATTCGCTCTCGGCTCGCGGGCTCAAAGATTTCACGTATGATAACCAAAACCTCAACTGCAGATCCGCGTGAGAGCCAGAGAAGGGGGTATTCTCTGTTACGTGTGGTTCTATCCTAGATCCGCTATTTGGAGAGTATTAGGACCCCCGAAAAATGGTGTGAAGGGTCGATGAATTGATATCGGAAAGATATCGGAGAACTGTAGATTTATTCCTACTCGCGTACAATGTGAGAGAGAGAAAGGCCAGTGACTTGATGTAAGCGTGGTACACTGATATGATCCCAAGACGAGGCCTCAATGGCTGCTAATGCTCGTCGAACATGAGTTGACGCTACTGAGATACAATCACAAATGACGCTCGACAGCGTCACTTAACCTAACCTACACGTCAATGAGCTGGATGTGATCCAATACTGCTTTTGATGCTCCTCTGACACTGAATTTATACTGTCGCGATGTACTCGATTAAGGGTATCGGCAAGAGCCATGTCGGCAACGTTGATTGCGAATGCGCTGGCTCGAGACTCGCGGAATCACTCGCTCGGAGGCATTGTGACATATGCGGATAAAACTTAAGATATGATATTCTTCCTAGGATTTTCAGGACACATCATACAATTCCAAGTGACGTTCATATTTCCACGTACGAGTTTTTCTCGGGAAAAAAAATTCCAATCAAATGTTCCACCATGCTCATATGATATGAATCTCGTCAAAATGTTTCCCGGGATTCGTACTACATTGGACTCTCTCTTCCTCATGATTCATTTCGTAATCATTATACAAGGCAATTCATCGAGATGTTCTCCTCTTTCCTACATTATCTCATATTCTCATCGCCGGACTCTTGAATATTCCTTTAAACTTTAAGAATTCATCCGTTCTATACGATTCTTCCAAAATCTATCCAGAACGTGTGTGGAAGATGTCTTCTCTCACCTCGGGTCCAAATCAATATCATTCATCCCAATGCCCGGTCAACTGTTCTGGTTATCTGATAACAGATCTTTTTGGATTATCATCGAGTGCAGCTTTTGAAGAGTCACACTCGCTTTTGTATTTCTGGTGGCATATTCTGTGAAAATCTATGAGAGATTAGTAGGAAAGGGACCCTTCCCAGGCCGAGGACTTCAATTGGAATTTTCTAATCAAACGCACAATTATTTCAGGCTTTTCTGAATACATCCAATGTTTGGAATTCTACAATCCGTTCATTGAGCATACATCAGTCATTGAATTGTAGAATAACTTTCTGCATCATTGACTCTTACAAAGATGAGTTACCACAAGAATTGCAGCATAATAGTTGAATTTGATGAAAATTCTTCCTTTGATCCATATATAATTCGCGAATAGGGACCAATTGGCCTTCATAATTTTTTTTTGGATGATAATATTGATATTATCAGTGGTATTTATTCCAAAATGATCCGGGCAAGCTTTTTTCTGAGGGTCATAATTTCTAAATAGTAGTTTCCCTCAGCCCTTAGACCCTTTGATTATCACGATGAAAATTTTTTACGAGCATGAATTGCTCAAAAATTCGGATAGAGCCCAGCAATATGATCACAGACTCCCTGTAGGGCGCCGATGAATGTCTGTCCACTTTGGCCTATTAGCCCTCAACATGCCCAGTATAATTATGTGGCACACCCTTCTGCTAATTATGCCCCTGGTGACTCGAAGAGACTTCAATAACATGCCCTAATTCCACATTCGTGAATAATACTATCGACCAATAATGGCCCTTAGAGCCCTTGAGGCGATTTATTGTGAGAAATTAAGGTGTCTTATCCAGATCCAAAGTAAGTAGGATAATTCTATCTCTAAAAATTGCGTCAGCCTTTACTCGGCTATTTGTAAAAACATGAGCGAGTCTATGCATGGAATGAGTAATGAACTACGCGTTATTAGCCTTAAAGATGAAGTTTGCTCACATCCTGTTCAGCAGGGAGTGGGAATCATGTTCGATTGGTTTGAAATACTCTGAGAGAGAATTCCCACATCCGTACTTCCAACGCGTCAAGACTGAATCGATTGCAGTTATCTGCTTCACCGAGCGAGGCAAGCTAGAGGCTTTCTGTGATTCCCCACTCTAATACACTGATGCGTATTGCGTACTGTTGTCGCGTTGGGGCGCCCCTGCTGCATTGAATGCATCATAGCGCTAGTACCTTCTTCCTGTCAGTGTCTTTTTGCGATTGCCTGCACAGGTGTATTGCATCTCGTCATTAACAAATCGTCAGCGAGTCCTTATTGTGATGAATTTGTGCGTGTATGGAAATGTAGCTGCGGCCCCGCTATCAAACGTATGTATGTCAGTGCGTGCATAGTGAACCGATTCTGCTCGCACCGAGAACATTTGTCGATGTATAGAGGCTTGGCTCTCGTGGACTGCATATGAATACCCGTCGTATATGAAGAGCTGGCTATGTGACGACTTTTGAATCAGTTTCTCGTTCTTATTGCATATATATTTGAACGTCAGTGGTATGCTTGATACAACATTTGCCGAATGTGCAGCTTCTTGTATTCCATCCTGCTGTTTCGGAAGTGGCTTAATCATTCACTCGACGCGTAAATATTTGACAGATGCGTTCTACACAAATATCCGATACACCGTTATTCCCTACAATAAGTTGGAACCGTACCAATTTTCAGAAAGAGAAACTTGAAATTCCTCTTTGCTATATTATGACTCATAAATCGTTCGAGAGATTTGATGAAGCATGGAAGTGGCTCCTTGTTCTCTATCCAATTTGAACTACACGGGGTAAATGGCCTGAATACTGCATTTTTCTGAAAAAATACGCCCCATCACTTCTGAAAGGAATCAAAAAAGGCATCAACTTCTGTATGTGAGAATAGTTTGGACTCTGTTTTTCCAGTAACTAACAAGGTCTGATACTCATTGCACAGATCATTCATATTCTGAGGTTTAGAGATAGTGAAAGATATGGGAAACTTCACAAATCAGGTGGAGGCAAGATTACCATTTTGTCCCCTCATTTTCAGTCGGAGTGTTCAACTTTTCTGAACGCGGCAGCAAACTTGAACAGTGAATAGTGGAGTAACTTGAACTTTCTCGCCTTGTCGAGTCAGCTTGTTCAGTGGCTTCTCGAAGTTGTAACGTCAGCATATGATGTCTTGCACTCTCGAAAGTCTGAGGGAAAAGAAGCCCGCTAGATTCTACTTTGCGCGTCAACGAAGAATAAAGTGGGGGAATGAATGAGTCTCTCCGAAAGTCTAAATGTCACAATCTTCCTCAGACTCTCGAGTACCAAATCTTTCACAATCCTTGCCCGAATCAACGTGATAGATTTGGCATTGCATTCAATAATATATTTCTCCCCCGAAAGAAGAACCATGAGGTTCATTTTCAAAAGCTTGACTCGTCTCAAAATCGTTCGATTTTCGGTTATAGGAGTGCTTGATTTACATTCTCCGACGGAGAACACGGCTTCATTTGGGGAATCAATACGAGCATTTCCATGAGGATACTGAATCGCGCAATTGATTCATTTCACCTGACGATACTTGAGTATTATTTTGACATTACGAGAATCTGACTTCGAGCACAGAGATACTTTTCGGAGAATCTCGGCTTCATTTGATGTGGAGAACTGTTTCAGTGCTAACTCGGATATTCACGATTGCTCGAAGAACTCAGCGAAGACACGAATTCTCTGCAGATTGAACAGCCGTCTGACACATTCATTGACCACCGCGTGCATTGATTAGCAAGATTATGATATCCTCAATCAAACGAGACAATTCTCAATGTCACAAGCCGTACGATGGTTGTGCATTTTGAGATTCAATACTGAGATATCGATGCGCTCCATGCCAAATAATAGATTGAGATTAGCCAGAAAGCAGTAATAACAAGAAGATCGTTCTGCCGATTGATTCAATCATGCTTATATTGCGATATTCAATCGACTCATCAGGCTACGCCCCCGCGCTTGGTCTCATTCTCCAATCTTTCGTGACCCGCGAACGATTGCGGATTCAAAACCACCCATCCTCGTATATTTTGCTCTCAAAAAATGAGCACTCTCGGATTTTGATAATTCCATCGCGGGATAAGAAAACATAGAGAAAACTGCCTTCATTGACGAGTGACGAATCATTGAGCAGTATAGCTTCGTGAGGGTCTTGTTACGCATCCCGATTCCATTAACCTAAGCAAGAAATCTTTCCTTATCCACCTGGAGGATGAGGGAAACCAGGGAAAATCTAAGGATGAGACCGGGTGCGGGGTCGCGGCCTCATGGGTCAATTGAGAATTGCGAAAAGAGAATGATGGAATCAATCGGCGAAATGATCTTCACGTTATCACCGCTTCCTGGCTAATCTCGATCCATTATTTGGCATGGAGCTCATCAATATTCTGGTATTGGATCTCGGAATGCACTACCATTGCACGGCTTGTGACCTTGAAAATGGTCTCGTTTGATTCAGAATATCATAATCATACGAATTAATGCACGCGATGATCAATAATTACGTCAGACGGCCGTTCAATCAGCAGAGAATTCGTGTCCTTGCTGAGTTCCTCGCGCAAATGTGAATATCCGAGTTAGCGCCGGAACAGTTTTTCACGTCAAATAGAAACGAGATTCACCAAATAGTATCTTTGCGCTCGAAGTCATATTCTCGTAATGTCAAAATAATATCCAAATACCCTCAGGTGACGTTAATCAATTATTCAATTCAGTATTATCATTGGAATGCTTGTATTGAATCTTCAAATAGAGCAGTGTTCTCCACCGGATAATGCGAACAAAGCGCTCCCATAACCAAAAGTCGAACGCCTCTAAAATAAATCAAGCTTTTGCAAACAAATTTTGGGGAAGATACTGCTGCAAGCCTCAGAATCCGCGTGATCCGATCCATCTACCCCTGAAATTTGGTCGAATCCCATTGAGGGTAGAAATCTCCACTCTGCTGCGTCGTCCTTTGTTCAACAAGGCCAAGTTCAAACAGTTAATGGGTGATGCTAATTTGATGCAGAAGTGCCCTACATACAACTCTGTCTACCTTGGGTGGAATGGCTTTCTCTCAAATCCAGAACACGCTTGTTTCCCTGTATCGTGCAGTCTGTATGTATCAACTGTTGATACTTTTCCAGTCCTGACTGTGGCCTCGGTTGCGGAAGACCCTCACGTACGCAAGCCGGTTAAAAAACTCACGTACGCGAGAACTAACCTCCCGAATCCTCACGTCCACGAGACCTCACTTCACGAATCCTTGCGTACGCGAGCTGATTACCGAACTCGCGTACGCGAGAATAGACTTGGCCTCGGCCGTTGAAGACCCTCGCGTACGCGAGCCGATTCAAATACTCACGTACGCGAGACCTAACGGTACGAATCCTCGCGTACGCGAGCCAATTACCGAACTCGCCTCCGCGAGAGTTTCAATGCTGTCTCGGCCGCGGAAAATCTTGGTATACGCGAACCGATCTCAAATCTCACGTATGCGAGGATCAACTTTGCGTCGGCCGTGGAAGACGTGCACGACTACGCGAGTTGCTTGAATTACTCGCGTAGCGAGACCCTACGTCACCAGTCATCGCGTATGCGAGCCCATTTTTGAACTCGCACCCCGAGAATCAACTAGGCTTCCCACGCGGAAGAACCTCGCATAAGTTAGCCGATTCAAATACTCGCATACGCGAGACTTAACGTTCCAAATCCTCGCGTACGCGAGCCGATTACCGAACTCGCGTACGCGAGGATAGACTTGGCCTCGGTCGCGGAAGACCCTCGCGTACTCGAGCCAATTCAAATATTCGCGTACGCAAGACCTAACGGTACGAATCCTTGCGTACGCGAGCCGATTACCGAACTCGCGTAGGCGAGATAATCAATGCTATCCCGGCCGCGAGAGATATTCGTGCACGTGAGCCGATTCGAAATCTCCCGTACGCAAGATAAAAATTACAGGTCCCCTCGTACGTGAGCTGGTTCTCAATCTCGCCCACGCGAGAGATTTAATGCTACCTGAGCCGCGGGAAATCTTGGTACACGCGAGCCGATCTCGAATCCCGCGTATGCGAGGATCAACTTTGCCTCAGCCGTGGAAGACGTGCGCGACTACGCGAGTAGCTTCAATTACTCGCGTATGCGAGACCCTACGTTACCAGTCATCGCGTACACGAGCCCATTTTAAACTCGCACCCCGAGAATCAACCAGGCCTCCCCCGCAGAAGACCCTCGCGTAAGCTAGCCGATTCAAATACTTGCTTACGCATGACCCAACGTTCGAAACTCTCGCGTGCGCGAGCTGTATTCTGAATTTGTGTACGCGAGAATCAATTTTGCCTCGGCCTCGGAAAACTGTGCTGTTCTCAAGCCGAGCTCGCGTTTGCGATCAACTCTGACTGGTCTTCGAAAGACCCGCGCCAGTACGCGCGTTGTATCGATTACTCGCGTAGGCCACATGAAACGTTACAAATCCTCGCGTACGTAAGCCGATTTGGAAACTCGCGTACGCGACAATGATTTTTGCCTCGGTCGCGGAGAGCCCTGGCGAGTATGCGAATTGGTCATAATATTCGCGGATGCGAGACCCCACGTTACCAGTTATCGCGTACGCGAGCTCATTCTGAAACTCGCGTACGCGAGAATCAACTAGGCTCGGCCGCGGAAGACCCACGCGTACCCTAGTCGATTCAAATCCATGCTTACGCGAGAGACTCGATGCTGCCTCCGCCGTGGAAAATCCTCGCGTGCGTGAGCCTATTTGGAGACTTGCTTATGCGCAATCCAACCATGCTTTGGCCGCGGAAGACCCTCGCCTACGCGAGACAATTCGAAAATTCGCGTACGCCAGTGGCCGCATTATGAACTTCCGCGGACGCGAGCCGTGCTCCGAACTCGCGTAAGCGAGAGACTCAATGCTGCCTTGGCCTCGAGAAGCCGTGGCGTACTCGAGCCCATTTCCAAACTCGCGTACGTGAGTTTGTACTTGGTCTCGGCTGCGGAAGACACTCGCTCACGTGAGCCGATTCAATTACTTGCTTACGCAAGACCCTACGTTACAAATTCTCGCGTACGCGAGAGACGTAATGCTGCCTTGCCTTAGCAAACCAAGGTGTACTTGAGCCGACTCGGAAATTGGCGTGAGCGAGACCCAACTTCGCTACCCTCGCGGGGGATCCGTGCGAGTACGCGAGCCGGTTTCCGCTCTTGCGTATGCGAGAGATTCAATGCTGCCCCTGCCGCTGGGAGTCTCCGTGTTTGCGAGCCGATTCAAATACTCGCATACGCGAGATAGAACGTTCCACATCCTCGCGTACACGAGCCGATTTTCGATTTTGCTCACGCGAGAGAATCAATGTTACCTCGGCCGCGAGGGATCCTCGCGAGCACGAGTCGATTCCAGAACTCACTCCCGTGCAACTTACCCTTGCTCCGGCCGCTGAAGATCCTTGCCCATGAGAGCCAACCCAAATACTCGCGAACGCGAGCTGATCTCCGAACTCGCGTACAACCTCGGCAATATGGGATGAGTGGGGTGAATTGGTCCACCCCCAACCATTTTACACTGCCCGGGCCTCGTTTACCCCACCCTCACCATATTATTGCCCCATACTGCCTATTCTAACCCACCCTGTCCATTTCACCCGCCCGGTCCACTCTAAACCACCCTGACCATTCTGCCCCACCCAGTCCGTTCTGACCCACCCTGCCCATTTTGCCCCACTCTGTGCTATTCCACCCATCCGGTCCATTTTGAAAGAGGACAAGCTCACAAAACGATGATCAATATCTTCCAAGCTTCATGTTCAGTGAAGGTCAATATGTAGTGGAGACGCTCATGTGACTCATGGAAGAGAGACAATGTCAGAATTATGAGGACCATTCCAATAAATATTGTCCTCTAAAAGCAGAGAACGTCTGTAGTGTCACAGTCGAAATTGGAAAAATATCAACAGTAAATACATACAGACTGCACGATACAGAAAAACGAGCGTGTTCCAGATTTGAGAACAAACCATTCCACCCAAGGATTGACAGAGATGTATGTAGGGAACTATTCTATCAAATCAGCATCACCCATGAACTGTCTACACTTGGCGCTTCGTTCACATCATCCGGCGGAGAACACGGCTCTATTTGAAAAATCAATACGAGCATTTCAATGATGTTACTGAATTGCATAATTGATCAATGTCACCTGACTATATTTGGATATTATTCTGACATCACGAGAATATGACTTCGAGCGCAAAGATACTATCTATTTGACGTGAAGAACTGTTCCGGCGCTGACTCGGATATTCACATTTGCTCAAGGAACTTAGCAAGAACACGAATTCTCTGCAGATTAGACGGCCGTCTGACATAATCATTGATCATCGTATGCATTGATTCCTATGAGTGATATTCTGCATCGAACAAGACCATTCTCAACGTCACAAGCCGTGCAATAGTAGTGCATTTCAAGATTCAATACCAGAATATTGATACGCTCCATGCCAGATGATAGATCGAAATTAGCCAAAAAGCGGTGATAACGTGGGGATCATTCTGCCGAGTGATTCCGTCATTCTCTTTTCGCAACTTTCAATTGACCCATGAGGCCGCGCCCGCGCGCCCGGGCTCATTCTCAGATTTGCCCTGGTTTTTCTCATCTCCCAGGTGGATAAGAAGAGATTCTCTGCTCAGGTCAATGATACGGACTGGGTAACATGACCCTCAGGAAGCTATACTGCTCAATGATTCGTCACTCGTCAATGGAGTTCGTTTTCTTCATGTTTTTGTATATGGAATTATCGAAATACGAGAGTGCTCATTCTTCGAGACCAAAATATACAAGGATGGGTGATTTTGAGTCCGCAATCGGTCGTGGGTTACAAAAAATTAGAGGATGAGACTGAGTCCGGGGGTAGCCTGATGAGTCGATGGGATATCGCGATAGAAGAATATTTGAATCAATTGGCAGAATGATCTCCTTGTTATTACTACTTTCTCGCCAATCTCAATCTATCATTCGGCATCGAGCGCATCGATATTCTAGTATTGAATCTCAAAATGCACTACCATCGTACGGCTTGTGACACTGAGAATGGTCTCGTTCGATCGAGAATATCATGATCATACAAATCAATGCACGCGATGGTCAATGATTGTGTCAGACGGCTGTTGAATCTGCAGAGAATTTATGTCTTTGCAAAGTTCCTCGAGCGAATGTCAATATTCGAGTTAGCGCCGGAACAGTTTTCCACGTCAGATAAAGCCGAAATACTCCAAGAAGTATCTTTGCGCTCAAAGTCATATTCTCGTGATGTAGAAATAATACTTATGTATCGTCAGGTGACATTAATCCATCGTGCAATTCAGTATTATCATTGAAATGCTCGTATTGATCTCCCAAATGAAGCCGTGTTCTCCGCCGCAGAATGTGAACAAAGCGCTCTCATAACCAAAAATCGAATGATTATGAGACGGATCAAGCTTTTGCAGAGGAACTTTCCGAGAGATACTTCTGCAAGGATCAGAATCTGCGTGATTCGATTCATCCAATCCTGAAATTTGATCGAATTTCACCGAGGGCAGGAATCCCTGCTTCTGCTGCGGTGTCCTTCCTAAATGGTTGCTCACCACTACTCGAATTTCACTGGCTTGAATGAGAAAAAGTGCACAAAGTACCACCCGTCACCAAAATTATTGGAAACTTGGGTAATAAGAATCACTCATCTGAATCAACTGCTCGCTAATAGCTCATGCGGAGCATTTTGGCACTGCTTCGCGAGAGCGTGAAGGCAGCTCTTACCCTCCGCGGAGCAGAAGCAGAAGCGCACGGCCAGACACTCGCGAGGCAACAGCTTGAGCTGTAGCCTCGCGAACCCAGGACGTTTTCACGTTTACGCCGGGTCGCCGAAAATGATGAGAGCTGTGAAATGTCCTGAGTTTTGATGCGACACCGAGATCCACTTAACCTCGAACGCGTACCCGTCGAGCGTCATGCTTGAGCTTTCGGGCGAGACGCTCATGACGCTCCGCCGAGACGCGGATGACGCTGCATGACGCCCTGGCGAGACGCTCATGACGCCTCGGCGAGACGCAGATGACGCTGCCGGGCGTCATAGATGACGCATTCTTTAATAATTTTGCAGTTGGAAGTACAACTCGCTTAAGCCTCCACGAATCCTTCAAATATTTTTCCCGGGTAGCTCTTTTCGTCAATTTTATCGCCATTTCCGCTGGTAATAAACTCCAGGATCAAGCTGTATGAGGATATTCCCTCGAATTGATCTGAAATATTTGTCATCCACAAACATCTATCCAGAATTGTCGCGTCCGTTAGCTACGCGATTGAGGAAAGAAGATCATTATCTTGCTAAGTTCCATTGTTGATATGATTATTCAAATATTTTGGTCATATAATTGTCAATGATTTGAGAAAGGTATACACTGATCTGATCAAATTCTTACCTTAGTGAGACGCAACCGACTTATGTGGTAGCTTTCTCGGAATATCCCATTAGAAAACGCCCCAGGGATAGTTTTCCTCTAATCCGTTCCCGAAACAATCGCATCCGTGAGCTACGCGATGAATAAGAACCCAAACTGGAGTTTGGATCTGAGATACATAAGTGAGACTTAATCACAAATTAATCTCTACGCAAACGATTGCGAGATCTAGTTGTCCTTCACTGCCTATATCTTCCTATCGAGTAAATTCCGACTACCAAACACATTCGACCTTCGTGGGTTATAGTCACAGGAATGATTTTTTGATTGATTCCGAGCTTCGACCATGTCATCAGTGCGAATCTGGCTGGGTTCAAACCACAAAGAAAGTCTGAGGAGGGATTCATCCTAGTACAGGACTCATTTGATTCTGAATGGACTCTAACCATGCAGATAATTTTTGAATATAAGTGGACACTAACCACATGGATCACAGAATCTGGATAGGTTCTAACTACGCCGATAACTTCCAAATATACGTGGGGTTTATTCACATGAATCACTTAATCTGGTTGGGTTCTTACCACGCACTTCTGAATATAGGTGGGATCTAACCACATGGATTACTCGATTCAGCTGGATTCTAACCAAACACTCCTAAATATATATGGGATCTAACCACATGAATAAAATAATCTGGCTGGGTTCCAACCACACACTTCTAAAAATACGTGGAACCTAAACACATGAATTACCCAATCTGGCTGGGTTCTAACCACGCTCATAACTTCCAAATATGTGTTGGATCTAATCACATGAATTACTCAATCTGGCTGGTTTCTAACCACGCATATCACTTCTCAGTGTAGGTAGGATCAAACCACACAAATTAAATAATCTGGCTGGGTCCTAACCACGCAGATAACTTCGGAATATACGTGGGATCTAACCACATGAATTATTCAATCTGGCTGGGCTCTCACCACGCAGATAACCTCTGAATTAACGAGGGATCTAACTAGATGAATTAATTAATCTGGCTGGGTTCTAACCACGCAGATA
>JAPYYZ010002652.1:0-13951 GCA_030522705.1 Eretmocerus eremicus | reverse complement strand
CAAAGAATTGAATATATCATACAGGCTGGAGCACTTTGTAAAGCTCAAAAACTCCGAGCTCTCTTATGCACAGCATACACGGGGCTGAAGCACTTCAACTTTCCAAACCTCCTCGAACATAATCATGGACTGAGGCATCTGTTCATCGATGTAAGTGGGACTACAAAAAAGTAAATGTCCACCACGCCAGAGAGTATACTAAATTCCAATTGTATATCACCAGGTGCGAAACGAGACGAATTTGGAGAAGGAGATGAAAGGGCGTTTCCCAGTGAAACTCTACAACTTCACTTTCAGCGGCAAAGCCCTGAAAAGCTTTCACTCGGACATTCTGAAGGTAAATCGACATCTCCTGGAACTTCAAATTTAATATTCAGATCCCTATCCATATTAAAGTTAGAACACTATGTTCGTAAATGATCATCAGGTTGTCGAATTCTATTATCATACACGGTCATACATGATTAGAGTTTGTAGGGAAATTCGCATAAGTCTTCGTAGGATTTTGAACGTCTTGGCATCGGGATAGAACTGACTCTCGAAAGAATCGCTGGCCCAAGTATTTGCTGAAAATGTTTGAGTGATCGCGTGACAAGTCCTACGAAGGCTCATAGGCTGTCCTGTGACAACCGAAAAAATACTGATCCTGGTCATAAAGGTGCATCTATGACCACAAGGAGTTCTCTAACTCAATGATTGTATTCAAACTCAGTACCTTCACTCTAAGGTGTGTAACGGCGCCAATTGTTCCAGGGCATGCGAAATCCGCACTTGCACCTTGGCCTGTACAACACGAGCGTGAGCAGCGTACCGCGGGACATGTTCGCGCACGCCGACCCCGTGAGAAACATAACCGTCGAGCTTCGCAACAGCGACGTTCGAACTCTCCACAATCCCTCAAACAGCTACAAGCCAGCGGTGCCGGGCAGAAGATTCCTCCTGAGGCTCAGAGCCCGGGGTAGTCACCTCAGCTGCGACTGCGACATCGGGTGAGTCACCGATACGCATCCCGTGCTTGTTTATCCAGTCGTGTCTATATTAGAGTCTCGCCCTGGCCATAAATGCGGTTCGTGCATTGAATATGCGTCGCTTGATTTTCAGCTGGATCGAGATGTGGCAGAGAAAGCACAGACAATACGAGGAGGACCGATGTAATTCGCATACAGAATTGAATAATTACGAGCGGGAAGGGGCTAACGAATATGATTGCTGGGACAACGGATGGGACGACGATCTTCGAGAGACCTTCTGCGTCAACAAAAACAACCAGTCGGTCGCCGAGGCGCTCAAGTCCGATCTCGAGTGCGGATGGTCGTCTGCGGACTCGCTTCATCACGTCTCGAAGCTCCTCGTTATGTTTGCCTTGCTTGCGATTCCAGCGACCCTCAATTAGGGATCATGGACTGACGGAGTTTCTGATATCACTGAGACTCAAGCGGCTCTTCCCGACTCTCGCCATACGTTACTTTATTAGATCGTTTCACTCGAACTTGAAGCGGGAAACTGTAATACAATTTTATGAATAGGCTCATTTCAGTGGAGAGGTTCTCATTCTATGCGGGGACCGATCATTCGAGAGCCTAGATCAAATCATCGCTGATTGAGTCCCGGTAAAGCTGGGTACGTACTTGAAAACAACCACCGTCCTAACATATCATGTGACTTGGAAATCGGTTGCAGAAAAGTCATACTCGGAATGTAAGGCCGATGAATCGAATGTAGGCAATATTTACATTTGATTTTAAGCCGATACGTGATAACGTTCTTGTCAACAGCCGAGAACAAGATGTGCTGATGTATTTCCTCATCTCTTCATCTTCTCCGTGGATCCCTTTCAGGTTCGAGTATTTGGAATTTTGATTGTGCAAATACGATGTCTTCTACAAGACTCTATTCAGTTGGAGCGAGTGTTGAAGAGTGAGCCGGACCCATGCGTAGATCAAATTAGAATACCACGCTCCCTTGATATATAATTCAAGATACTTATGGGAAAAGTATATTTGGCATTCATCAACTACTTTGAAAGAGATATGAATACAAGAAGTTGCACGGAATAAGAAAAAAAGTTTCCCGGTCAATACTTTTGTTTCCACTGCTCTGATGGCTGCAGAGTGGATGTGCGATGTTGAAGTTCCGAAAAGCATAATCGCACTTTTAAGATGAACAATCTTACAATCAATAGAAAAATGCAAAATGAAATGAAAAATTGAGGTTATTATCGTAGAAAACTCTCATGATTTTAGATGAGATAGCATTTGCAGTTCCAAGACAAAACATCGTTCCCATCAATAAATTTAGGAGCTGAGATAGCAGTGTATTTCTTATCGACTTTGTGAGGTCGTTTTTCCAATTGGGATAATTTTTCTTGATCGAATTTCATATACAAGGATTGAAACTATCCTGGAAGAGTAAGAAACATCTCAGGAGCGATACAAACGGCCATTTTGTACCGTTTCACGAGCATCTAGTTATCGCAAAATTGTATAAATACATGCGTCACATAAGATATTTTCAATTTAGAGAAAAAACACATATCTTCATCTCGAATTTGGCGCAATAAGCTAAAATTTGATGGGCTGAATTTCATACTTATCGACTCGTGTATACAGATGTAATTAAAGAGGGCGCGTTGGTTTGCAATCGAAATATTTGATGAGAAAAAGTTCTCAAATTTATAGTTGAACTGAGGCTTTCAAAAGCTATGTGGTTCCATGACAGTTTGTTAGATAAAATGGGCAAAATTTTTTAATTTATACCTGTGTTGAAGGTTTCATTGCAGGCTGATCAGTGGATATAAGTTTCAGTAATACTATTGGTTTTTCTTGCTGAAAACTTTTTTTCAGCAGAAAAAACCAATTGCACCATTGAAACTTATGATTTTTGATGCATTTGGATATGCGTGTAATATAAATATAAGGTGACCTTTAGTCACTTGCACTTTTTTGTTCCCATAAGAAAGTCTGAAATAGTATATTAAGTACCGCTGCGCATATGGGTGATTGTGGCAAGAGGGCTACAAAACCCTCGCTCCGCTCGAGCCACAATCGACCCACCGTGCCAGAATCGCCTATACGCGCAGCGGTGCGTAATATACTACACTGACACGTTATTGAACATTGATTGTATTACGAAAGATTTTACTGCTAGCACATTTTTGTGTTGTAGCATATGATGAACGTCGTAAAAATTGTGGAAAACCTCATTAATTCTAGCATTTTCATTTTGCCCTTATGCAAATTTATGTACAGTGCATATAATGCATAGATTTTTGAACTAACATCAAAATTTGAACGTTCCACAATTTTTTACTCTAGTTTCGGCTGTCAGTTTTATATTGTTTGATTAGATTATCATATTGAAAAGAATTACTAACAAGATTGCCAAGTAAGAATCAATTTGATCGATTCTCACGGGAATGATCGGTAATAAACGATGTTAACAACCGACGATGTTAAGAATTGGTAATAAGTTTAGAGAATTTTTCATAAGAAACTTAGAATAAGTTCGTCATGTAGCCTTACAAGGCTCTAATCAATTTTTCATATGGTAGAAGTGAAGGAGATGATCGAGTAAGTAATTTAAAACAAATATTATAATCTATAGCGATTCATGCAACTTGAGGCGAAAGTCCAAATTGTATTCCACGTGCAAGACATATTCCCAAATGTTTATGTCATGACGAAGGGAGTTACTGTCACGAGTTATTTCTTTTATCATCACAGATGGTTGATTTAAGTAATATACAGGCTTTTTAATATTCTCTCTTCATTCAAAGCATAGCATTTTCTTAGTTTCAGAATGTGTTCTTGATTTTATAATGCTTCTTGGTTATAGTATGACTTATTGAAATGGAGAGATTTTTTGTGAGGGTGCTACATTCATCTGACGTTTCTGGAAGCAGTTGATTATCATGTCTCGGTCAATCACATTTGAGATCACATTGCTTCATGATTTGTTGAACGTTACAAGATATTACTCAATTCCTGAATATTTAGCGTATAAACTCAATTATAGTGTCCTCTGCATCTCACAGAATTTCAATTATTATTGTAATTGTAATAACTTAGTTGTGCGGAATCATTGCAGCGCATACAGTGTAATGAAACTGTTGCATTCGTCCCATCACGTCACTCGGGAAAATTTGCCACGTTGTTCCATGAGAAATAATTTTTTCACTTGTATAGGAAGATAATTACTTGCTTCACTTCTTCATGATACCATAGCTGATACGATGTAGGTTTCATGTCTAAGGAATTTATGTATTAAAAAAGAATAGTTATAAATAAAATCAAGAATAAAATTTTCTAATTCAAGTCTCCTTTAATGTTGATAAGAGACGGTGATGGATTGGATTATTTAAGATATGACAATCCCAGATAAATACTTAGTTCCTGAACTTACTTGCGAGTTGATATTCTTGAAGAGAAAATCCCGAGAGGTAGGCCCTATGAGCCCCACATCGGATGCTTATATTTCGCTTCTCATTTTATTTTGATGAGTTTCAATAATATTTTATCGAATCAGAAAATTGCTAACTGACTATCGACTGTCACGCCGTGTTTGCGGTGCGATAAATTACATGGATTATCTAGAGACCAACCTTGTATGATATCTTTGGGAGTGCTATTTTGACCCCCTTGCTTAGAATTGTGTTTGCTTGCTTTTGAAAGTAGATATCTGAATGCTCATCTTGAAGTGTGAGAAATGCCAAAAATTAAAGAATTCCAACAAATTACATCGCCCCGAATCTAAGAAGGATGCAAATCCATATCCCGTCGAAGTTCAGAATTAGAATGCGGAAAAAGGCGTCATGAAGATGTTGTGAACGGAGTTAGACATAGTCACTCTCTGCATCTGAATTTTCGATGGATTAGATATTTTTCACTCGTATACGAGACTACCCTGAGAATCTTTATACCATAATATAAGATTTATTCGATTGAGCCGGTCGAAGCGGTCCGACCGGCCTAATCGAATAAACGTTTTGTGTGTTTAGGAAGTATTTACTAATAAGACCCGCCCCCTCCCCCTATACCTTCTGGACGAGCTATTGGTAAATCAAATTATTATTTGGCAATGGTGGTTCCAACCCTCTCGACTGGGAATATCTAGTCTGGGAATATCTATCCAAGAATATCTAATTCGTTGAAACATACTCTGCGAGCGGTTACCCGCTTCAATTTTTTCACAAAGTTATTTTCGTGGTTTGATACGGTGTCTCTATAGCCATTACTAATACGGCAGTAATAGCCCTTTAGGGCATACTGAAACAACGGTCCTCTGGGTCCTCAAACGTTCGATATTACGTGTGTTTGTGAGCTCATTAAAGCCATCAGTGCTACGCAGCGGCAGTTTTTTCGACATTTTATAATTTTGCATGAATCCACGTTACCGAATTCTGGCGAGTAACATCTTCTCCCGAACTACAACTGTTTAATGCACCTTTGTGCACGTGTAGATGGACACAAATTTGTATCATTCTCGATTCAAAGAAAATTAATGAAGAAAAGATCTGAAACTTCTGTATTTTGTTATTTAAAGCGAACTCTTGCAGATCGGTCTGAATGAAATTGTATAATACCACCCCCTCCCCCTGTATCATTATAGTAATAATCACCCGAATCCACCTCATCTATTTCCTCATTCTACTCATCGACAAGATTTAATTTGTGTCCCTCTTTTTCGTCTCTCACGCATCACAAAATCCATGTTACCAGTTTCCTGAGATGGCATCTCCGTGTTTGTGTTTGTTTCTTTGTTTGTGCGTGCGTGCGTGCGCGCCCGTGCGATTTGCTCATATTTTTTTCGAAAATAATCTCTAGAAGAGGTTGAGAATATCTTAATAAAGGAATTAATAATAATAAAAAAATGAGGATTCACGTTAAGAAAAATATAGTGCTCGAAATGAGTGCTGATGAATCCTACAAATGAGAAAATTATTGACACAAATTGAAGCGGAAATCTGCATTATGCTGATGTGATATTTTGATTTATTGTTCTTTCTCAGTTGCACAGAGGTAAATTCAGACAATGAACAATAGTACGAGATGATTCGATTATACTGGATGTAAGTAAGGGCATATCGGCTCAGAACGAATGGGAAAAGGGAAACACCTGAACAGAAAATTTTGACTCTGCGAGAATCCATCCCTAGATCGATTATTCTTATTCGCAGTCATTCATTAGACTTGTAGATCACTCAGTATTGATCGTAAACATCATGCTAAAATTCCATCATGTCTACATTTGTGAGACTAGAGAGTAAGACTTTCTCTGGCGTTACTGTGTTATCTGTAGAGAAAATATGCCTTATTTGAAGTACATGCATCGATTGACTCAATCTCATTTACGAAGGTACAAACCTAATTGAAACCAAAGATCGCGATTTCCAGCATCAGCTCGAGCTGAATTCAATGCTTCTCGTATTGCCATCGGAATTGAACAGCTCAAGCAAAAAGGTGGTTCACCCGTTGCTGCAAAAAAATCAAAATTAAAATGATGATTAACAACTGGTGATTGCGGAACATTATGGACGTCAATGAGCCTCGAGGATAGTGGGCCATCATCAATCAGATGGAACAATAAAGTTATGATACTCAAATGGGAGGAATTCTTAGGAAAGACAGGCTGAAAATCAGATTTACATTTTGATCGAAGAATTCCATGGGGATTCGGCAGTTTTTGGTGAAGCGTCACCCTGAAATCCATTGGAATGTCTTTCGCCCCGGGAACTTTGTAGTTCTGAAAATTATTCGATAAAAACGAGAGGTTATGTCGCAATTGCTCTAAAATCTTCTGCCAAATAATGAAATTACCCAAGTTCTATAATTCTTCAGAACTCCAGTCTCGGGATCATGGATGACATCTTCCGTGGTCCAAAAACCCATTCCCATCACGAATGCTCCCTCAATTTGGCCCATGTCAATCTCAGGATTGAGACTGACACCGGTATCTTCCAGAAGATCCACTCTTCGGACCAGGTGTTGACCAGTCAACATGTCCACTTCAACCTCTGCTACGGCCACTCCGTAAACAAAGTACTCCCCAATCTCGTCCTGTTCCTGAGTATACCTGCTCGAAGATGCAGTGGTTAGAAAAGTTTTGATGAGGGAGTATACATATTATACGCATCCTCATGAGGTAGATTGGAGTTCGAATATCTTTCTAAGAGGATAAAAAACAATCTATGAGTAACATTCTCTTCTTTTTTTGCAAACCTCATTGTCTTGTTAGACACTATCCGAAAATGTTGATAAACAAGACTTAGCCGAAGAATGCATTACGAGGAAGTTCCTTACAGTCTCCGTTCAGAATGATTTATGAAGGTTTATGATCCATATAAAAGTGAGAACGCTGTGTTCATTTATGATCGTAGATTCATTGAGCCCCTCTGATTATATATGAGTGCCTGCGTGACTCGAATAAGTATGTACATGGTAGCTATTGAAAATATTGGCACGAGAACCGTACGGTATTCACGATGATACGGTTTTCTTTAGTTTTTTGATATATTTTAACAATCTATGCAAAAAATTAGAGATCGCGATACACTCTCCACCTCTCACCGTCGTAGAGGGTATAGGTATCGCGATTCTATTAAAAGGCTGACCGCAGTCAGCCATTTGATCGAACGGCGAACTAAGCTCAGCCCTTTGATCAACCGGTGGACAATGCTCAGCCTTTTAATAGAATCGCGATACCTATACTCTCTACGACGGTGAGAGGTGGAGAGTGTATCGCGATCTCTATTTTTTTGCATAGATTGTTAATATATATCAAAAAACTAAAGAAAACCGTATCATCGTGAATACCGTACGGTTCTCGTGCCAATATTTTCAATAGCTACCATGTACAATGCGACGTATGGATAAATTCGATCTTATTTATGAAACGTATCATAGATAAGATCGAATTTATCCATACGTCGCATTGTACATGGTAGCTATTGGAAATATTGGCACTAGACATGTACATAGTTTTTGTATACAGTATACCCCGCATGAGTAATAACACAATAGGTGGATAAGGATGGTGATATCTCCGAAACCCTTGGGTCTACGGTAATTTTAAAGAAAACATTCCAAAGATCACAAAAAACCTACAAAAAAGCTCTTTTTCATGTGGTCAGGCAAATGTTTAAGGAATTTTGTCTTGATCATAATATGCATTGAAAACTCAATTTTTTTTCATATTGTTCAATCAACCACAAGTTGTCCAAAAGTTGACCTAGCTCCAAAATTCTAACAGCATTATGTGGCTCTTTTCAAAACCTTGATGTTACGACCTTGCAAAAATTTCATACAATTTTTTTAATTCGAGTTATGAGCTAGGCAAGATAAAGGAATTTGTTATTATTTTGTGCTTGTGATATAATCGCGATCCATGAAAACATGGCCTTCCTCTCTCTTCAATCATACTTTCGATGGAAAAGACCTTCCAAAATAGTTCCAATACACGGCAGGTATTTTTCATGGAAAAAGGAGGTGAAATGGGATAGAAAGGGTGTGCATCCGTGGACCTCGATGAGGTCACGCTCACCGAATCCTCTATCTTCCCTCTAGCTCATAACTCGGCTCAAAAAAAGTATAAAAAATTTTTGCGTGGTCATAACATGAAGATCTTAGGAAGAGCTCGCGGTGCCCTTGGAATTTTCGAGGTAGGTCAACTTTTGTAAAAAGTTCTTTGTGATCTTTGGAATGCTTTCTTTGAAATTTCCATAGATCCAAGGACTTCGAAGATATCACCATTCTTATCCACCTATCTACGTTTTATTATTCATGCGGGGTACTGAATATATTCGAAACTATGTACATGTATTGTGCCAATATTTTCAATAGCGATCATGTATAATGAGACGTATGAATAAATTCGACATTATATGTGGTACGGTATTCACGATAATACGTTTCTTTAGGTTTTTTTACAGATCTTAACAATCTATGCAAGAAATTAGACATCGCGATACGCTCTCCACCTCTCACCGTCGTAGAGAGTATAGGTATCGCGATTCTATTAAAAGGCTGAGCATTGTCCGCCGGTTGACCGAAGGGCTGACTACGGTCAAAGTTTTTTTCCTGGCTCAATGTGGTTGTAGAAACATATGTCAGGTTCGGGGAAATCGATTGATCATCTTTGACAACTGTGAAAATTTACTTCGTGCCAAAATGTTCATATCGTGACAAGCTGAACACAAATTGGGTCCTCCGCACTCAAATCATATCTTTCCCATCCCATGTACCGATAGTGACATCTTGGCTACAAAAAGCTTGCTTGAGCGAATGGGCGAAGGATTTTGGATTCCAAAACTATTGTACCATATACTTTTTGATAGAATACACTGAAGAAAAATATATATATATATTTTTTTATATGAGCTTTTCAGGTCCTCTTCAGAGTCCTATATCGGCTGCACTATAATTGTGTACTGTGAGTAACTGTTTATATTGTGTGGTGTGACTCGTTTTTCACGTGAGCCGTGCACTGTTACACCCGTCGAGAACTATGAACTGTATTTTCTTCATACTCGTTGTATCACTGTAGAGCCTCCCTTGGCACAGCCCACCAGGTTAGGATGGCCACTTTACCCTCTGTTTTTCGACGTCTCCGCTGTCTACTTACAGAGTGAGCTCGTGTGACCGAGACCCTGTAGTCAGAATCTGGACACCTCTGCTTTCGTCAACTTTGGCGCCTACTTAGCAGAGTGGGAGGTCTCATCTGTGACGTGGTACTGAGATATGTACAGTGTGTCAGTGTAGTGCGAGTTTCTGCGGGTGCGTGTAAGCTCTTCGCATTTGCCCGGGATTGATTAACCCGTGAGGCAAGGGAAAACTTCTCGGTGGGAGAAGAAAACCCGCCTCGTAGAGCTCAATACATTTATCACGCTACCGATTAAGCATTTATTCCACGCATCTGCGATCGATAAATGCCAAATCTGTAACGCTTCGTACCTCCCTCTCACATTGCAGAGTCGTGAACGTCAGTCACGCGACCAACCAGAGCCAAAGAAAAATATTAACCGGAGGGTATATGCCCATTTTCCATGAACGCCGAACCCGGACATCAGATTTGACACTTATGGCAGATATAACGTCAGAGTTCAGCTACCGTGTAATCATTTACGAGCACAGTGCCCCCCTTTTTACACGAAGAGAGCATATGCTGAGAAATTGACTTCAAAAAGTGATAGGTTTCACTATTCCATGTTTTAGTATGAGACCAACAGCTTTGCTTCTACAACAATTTGAGAATGCTTCACATCCAAAGCGAGGAACAACTATGGTAGGACTAGCATCACTGACGGGAATTTCGATGAAGGTGAATATATAAAGTGAGCGTAAGTCTCAGCTGGTGACCAATGAGTTTAGGACTCTATGATCGGCAAAGGGCTCTTTTCCAAGTTTGATAGAAAAAATATATTTATCTCAGAGCTAGCTTCGGGATGATTGTCATATCCTAGACATCCTTAGATTTATATTGGGTGGGAGACCATATCTTGAAGCTTACATGTACGTGGCGCTCAGATCGACATTCTTGAAATGGGCAGCAAGGGTCAATTCCTGCCACGAAGGATTCCCTCCTAGTGATTCTCTTATGGGCTCCAGTCGTTTTAGGATCTCTCTACAAGCCTGTTTTGTTGCCTGAGTCGCAAAGAATCCATCATTATATCAATATTTGTTTTCTGGATGATGTCTAAATCTTTGCCTAACGGCAAAGTTCTCAAATGCTTGGAGCCTTGACGTATATTTAACAAACACTCTCATTTTGATTGAAAGCTTTCATAAGCCCTCATCTGTTTGTCAGTAAACGTAGATTCCCATCAATTGAAATTCGCGATCTCAATGATGAGAGATAAGCTCTTATAAACAATAGATTCTGACAAGTTTTCAAAAGATTATGATATCGAAATATGAAATAGAAATTCCGATTTTTACACTGTCCACTTGGAATCAAACTCACATATCCACAGGTGTCGCTGCAGTGAGCACCACCAGTCATGAAACTATTGGGTGCCGTGAAAGAATAACTGGGTTTTACATTGATCATTTTGATGTCGATTCCCAAAACAGAAGCAGCCACCTGAGCAACCTGTCAATTGAAATAATGCAAAGCAAATTCAAGCAATTAAATCCTTTTTTGCAATCGATGGAGATCTAGGGATGGATCAAAGTTTACAGTACTTGACGAATTCTATTACACTCACTTTAGTATTTAGACCCTGGCCCATTTCAATGCCGCCGTGAGTAATTGACACAGTGCCATCTCGGGCAAATATCGAGACCAATGCCTGGTACTGACCCCAAAGCTCAATGGGAAATTTCATGAGAGCCATCGAAATCCCTCGTTTCTTCCAACGATTATCCTAATTTAATCAAAGTACTGTCAATGATGATTCGTGTTTACATCTATTTTTCGATCGAATAATCAACCCACATTATTGAACTTGTTAACATCTTTCACTCTCTTATCGTAATCAGACGACTTTTTGAGTTCATCGATCATAGGTGCGAGTATTTCCTTCTCCGAATCAGGCATGTTAGTTAATCGTACTTGAAGGCGATCTTTCCCAGTCACCCTCGCTATTCTGTCCATCACGTGCTCTATGACAGAAATGGTCTCCGGGGTAGCTGATCGGTCACCATCAAAAGAGAGGGTATATCATTTACAATGCATAAGTATAAAATATCCCAAGGAAGGTGAGTTTCTTCCGCTCAAGAGTCAAAAGATTCCGATTAGAATTCGCGAGCAAGACGACTCACCGGGCGCTCTACACCACGTGTTGCAAGGTACGTCGGTCTGAATGTCGATCGCCTCAATGTTCCAGGTGCCCGAATTGTAGCAGTTGTAGAAATTGAACGAGCAAGACATGTTGGTCGAATCGTTGAACGATGTGCCAACGTTCAAGTAGTAGAGTATGTTCATTTCTTGAATCTTGCCCTCGGCATTCACGTTCAGATCGTACTCGGTGTAGGTGCTTCCGCGCTTGCCGATCGTTCGCATGTTGTCCTCGATCGTCAGCACCAGACGAGCTGGACGGTTGAGCTTGGCGCAGGCCAGGGCACAAGCGCAGGCCACCTGAGTAGACCGGCTGATTTTTGCCCCGTAAGCGCCACCCAGTCGTCTCACTTTCACGTTTATGCTGAAGTCATTAGGAACACGAGGATGGAATGGGTTTCATTGCCGGACGATGAAAATGATGTGGACCAAGATTGTTAAGTTCAGAACGTGACTTTAGTGATGTACCGGAGAGTGACCGAATGTCACCAAAAAGAATGTACTGACGAGATGAGTTAATTGAATACAGTAGGATACCCATTCTTGAACTAGTCGAACTGAAAATCGTATATTCCTTAGGAGAAGTAAAAGCTTTACCTTAACGATATTTACTATAAGTTTATTCAAAATAAAACAAAACTATGTTTCAAAAAAGTAGAAATAACGCAAACTGCGTATTAGTAAAATGCACCCTTGACCAAAACTTTGAAGTGATGTGCGGGAAGATCCTGGAGTAATCATGTTTATGATGCAATCGTATTATATTTGTACTGTGAACAAGAATACTCCAAGATCTCTCTGACGATCTCTTCATACTTCAGCCGAGTGGTACATTTTACCGAAACGCGGAGGGTTAGAGGTACTTTTTGAAATAACATTTTGTTGTGTTTTAAACGAATTCATGACGATTGTTGGTACGTTAGAGTTCTTACAACTCCTTAAATACATGTAAAAGATCTACATTACCGACTTCCATCTCAAAATTATTTAGTAGACTGTACAGTATTTCGAGATAGCTCCGAGCATGTTTGCGTAATGGTAAATTGCATCAGTGTGCAAAATTTCGGAGTATATCCATGATGATCTCTTCAAGTAGTTTACATAAGGTCATGTAAAAGCTGTACCTTACCGACATTAATCATACAACTGGTTTAAAAGAAAATAAAACAATATTTCGAAAAACTAAAAACAATGCAAACAGCGTATTGGCGGAATGTACGACTGTGTATGTATGTATGTATGTATGTATAATAGTACATTGAGCAACAAAGGTGGGAATGGACATTTCCGCACGAGTTTTATGCAAATTCGTGCGGAAAGTTGTGACGTACTCTACTTTCAATTCTAGGAGTGGATGAGCCGTCTTAAATAGGTTTTTTAGACTTCGATTTCCTTGGAGCAGATCAAGGAGATTTCAAGTTAGCTATTGCAATGCACGAAATCATATCAAAATAGTCACATATCGTTATTTGCCATTGATTGGTAGACATCAAACAATTCAGATTTTTGAATTGTATGATGACCGATGAGATTTCGAATCAAAATAAATAGAATCACTTTTTGTCTTGTCATTGTAAGCGCGACTGCTTATAGTGGAGAATATTTACTATAACTGGCTGGTGAATTTACCAACAAATCCCAAGATCAACACGAGTGGATTCCGCGGTGAACCGTCGTAGCGGTAAGACGTACAGGCGAGCGAGTGTTTCGCGAGTTCCGTGTGTTTACCTTGCGAATAGCGTGACCGTGCGATGTATGAGTTAAATCCGAAAATTAAGTGAGCAGCGAAAACCAGCTGTCGAGGGAGAAAGACTTCTCCCTCAAATATGCCAAATATGGCAACGCCACTGCAAAAGCCGCTGGTCAAAGCAACAAATGCAAATCATAATGAAAAGTCAAAGAATACATCGACAGAAACTACTACGTTTGTATCGAGAAAATCGTACGCCAAAAAATGAAAATCGTACAATTTGCAGATGATACGGCTCTTTACTGTAAGACCAAGTCACCAGAGAGAAGTAAAGGGACCCTGACATTTAGCTGAACCGCCAATTCGCTGAACGGCTTTCCGCTGAGCCGTATCCATGGCAACCACGGCGATCGATCGGACCTAGAGTCCGTTCTCCAAATTCTGCGGTTAGGTTTCGTTACCGGCAATTTTATCGATCTGATTAGACTT
>JAPYYZ010002651.1:0-13604 GCA_030522705.1 Eretmocerus eremicus | reverse complement strand
ATTCTGACAACCATATTCGCTCGATTCACGTTTTTCTTTTTGCAAATGGTAGATATGATCATAATGCAGGCGGACTTGGTTCTACTTTTTCGAGACATTACTTGTAATTGCTGGGAAAATTCGGTTTCTATTTTTTCACTTTGCCGGTAAGGTAGAGCTTTGACATGCCCTTAACAGACGAACACATGTTCTACTTGAAAAATTATTACCAAATCTGAACATGCAAGATACACTGTTATCACAAAATCAATCGTAGATGAAACCGATGACTGATAATTGCATCCAAATACTATTCAGAGGACCAAATCATGCAGGTCATAGGACATGCGTTAGTTACCAAAATGACATCCTACATGTATACGGCAGTGCTCATTCGAGATTACATTCAGATCAATTAAAATACATCCAAAAACTACGACCGCACAAAACAGAAATAGAAATTCATTATGAAAATGTTCAGAAACAAACTTCAATTCACGATTGCAGATCATCATCTATAAGTTATGCTTTTGTACGCATAAACGGAATATGTCCATGTGAAGTGAATTTTGATGAACCACGATTGAGATATCAAACCATACAGATATTCTAAATATTCGATCACAGAACACTCAAATATGATTTCAGAAAAAATATATCAACAGAACACAAAACTTTACTCGATAAGGATCACATATATCCCAATCAAGATCTTGAATTAAATAATATAATTCAAACTTCATTAACATCAATGTTCAACGCTACTACATAAGAAAACAGATCTCTAACAAATCACCAAAATCAACATATGGAGCAACAAACAAAAATTGATAATGACCCAAATCAAACATTCAATAGAAATATATCGAAATATAAACGGAAGGAAAAAAATCAACCTCATATTATCACAAAAAAGATATGATGATCTCAACAACACGATGAAACCTCAACAAATCAAAAAGATATTACAACAAAGAAATGAAAATATTGAAGAAATGGAAAAACTCAAACTTCGCAACGACGATGAAATTCTATTACAAAGCGATTATGAAGAAAACACAATACTCATTGAGAATATCAGGAAAAAAAGGAAAATAGAAGCTCAAAGAAGATTGAAAAATGAAAAAAAAACAAGATCTAAAGAATAAAAACACAGAATCGAATAAAAAAATTCACATAAACCTGATCCTATGGAATCTCAGCGTAGAGCAGGGAGAACAATCAATAACTGTTTGGATGATAATCGTATCCGATTTTATGTAGAAAATAAATTATCGAACAATATCAAACAATGTGAATATATAAACATCCAACAACATAATGAAGAGACAATTAATAAGAATGAAATAAACAATTACGGAATTGCCTGTATAGCAAATAGAGAATTCGATGAAAACTTAATTCCTACCCATTACTCAGGGAAACTTAATATCAAATGTGAATTCTGCAGTGCTTTACGTTTTGCAGCTGAAAGACCTTCAGACGGATATTTCACAAAATGTTGTAGAGAAGATGAATCGACATATCCTAAGACAGAGTTCGGTCTGAGCCTTCGTAGCGAGCAGATGTGTTGTCATAGGAGCGCGAATCAAAGTAATCACGGGCGACAAGTGAATTGTTCATGGTGCCTAGTGCATAGAAATTGCGCGAACGCGGTTCGTGCAGAAAATCTACCAAGCTCGTGAGCTGCGGCTGCAGTTCGCGATGCAGTGTATACACTGCAATGGCTACCACAGGAGTAAATCTTACGTTCAATGCAATACTTCCAGTGTCTCAAGAATTTCAAGTCTCGTCATATGCAAGTGCCACTTCCGCAGTTGCTAGACCGAAGAAAGAACAAGCGATGATCATTGGAGGTGTCAATGGTCTCACCAATGATGATCATCTGGGCGGATAAGAAGTTTTGACCGACCTTACTCATGTTAGTCACATTTCGAAAGTTTCTGGTGGCCGCGTATGAATCTGTCTCAGAGATAATGTCGTAGCAGAATCATTAATAAATCAGACTATTGGAGTTAAAGAGTATCGCCTAAAGATCAAGCCATACGGGGAAAAAAATAGAAGAGTGACTATCTCCAATGTGAATCCGATCATCCCAAATGAAGTGATATTCAGAGCGTTGAGAGAAAGGAATGTCATCCCAGTATCAAACATGAAGAGTATTCGTGCAAGCCTATCGGAACCAGAACGTGCTCACATCCAATCGTTCCGCAGACAAATTTACATCAAAGAAGGAGATGAGTCAAGGCTGCCAGAGAGTTCACAAATTCACCATGACAACATGAACTATTGCGTATACTTCACAACACATTTGACGAGCTGCTTCGTATGTAAACAAAGCGGAAACATCGCTAAATTGTGTCCAAATGATGTGAACGTTGGTCGATCCAACTTTCCAGCTCTTTCGAGTGATGCAGATTCTCAGCTGATTCCTGAGCTTACCACTGATTCTACAGTGAAGGGATTTCTTCAACCCATAGAGTCTGAGGTTTTGCCCCGAAAAAAACTCTGGAATCATCGTCCGGAGGGTCGATCACTAGAGGGACTTCCGTTCAAGACGCAAATCTACTCGACAAGTCATCAGAGATTTTTCTTCCAGAATCTGGAAAAACATTACCAGGCAGAGGAGAAGTGGTAAAACCAGCGGCAAAAAAGATGAGAGGAGACTCAGTCCCACGCAGAAATCAGAGCGGTTAACGGGATATTCCAAAGCTTCCTCGAGAAATCGAAAGGTAGGCCACACGATGAGCTTGACGATCTCCTTCTCGACCACTCGCTCGATAGAGGCAGTATCATACCTATGATGAAAGGAGCTTATAGTGCCTCTTCTGATAGGAGCCAGAAAGGTCGGCTCACAAGACTGAAGAAAGAGTTACTCAATCCGAACATTGCCTCCACTGCAGATTCTGACACTGAATCCATAAGCTCACGCAAAAGCTCTGGCATGGCACTTCGTAAATTATGCAGTGTCATGAGACTTCTCGATCAAATTCGTACTTCAACCGAAATGGATCCTGTTTTAAATAAGAACTTAAGAATCCTGTTTTGGAACTCTCGGAGTATTCATCCCAAGAGGAATGAACTCTGCAAGATCGTCGTAGACATTGACATTCTCATCTGTGTAGAATCCTGGGTGTCAGAAAAGATGAGTGATTTCCATTATGCTGGGTTCAAGACGTTCCGGAAGGATGGAGAGCACAAACGAGGAGGGGGTATTCTGATCTTGGTGAGAAACAACTCAGCCTACAAAGAAATACAAGATTTGCAGTCCTCGGCCCCATCAGTGGAGCTTGCCGGCATCTCATTAAGAAACTTGAAGGATTAATTAGATGTACTCATATGTTATCGTCCTCCGGGTGACACTCTCACACAGTTACAATGGGATCAAATATTTTCGAATTCCAACAGAAACAATAACATACTCTTTTCAGGCGACTTCAACGCTCATCACGTCAGTTGGAATTGTTTGAATAACGATTTGAACGGCGAAAGATTACTCAATTCCCTTGCTAACAGTGGTCTCATATTGCATCATTATGATACGGTCACACATTTGAATTCATCAAATCACCAAGCTTCCAACTTGGACTTGATTTTTTCAGACTCTCGTATTGCAGGATCCATGGAAGTATCTGTAGAGAGTGACACTTGGGGGTCGGGGAATCCCCTTGCTATTCGCGATGAATGTAGAAGAATCTATTTATAGAAAGGAAAGTTTCAATTTGAAATCTGTACGGACTAGTTGGGAATCTGTCGAAACTTCCTTGAATGAACAAGTGCATGAACTGTTCACAGAAAAGTTCGATAATTTATCCGCGAGCGGGTATTATGAAGAGTTTATTGGAATTGTGAGAAACGTGATGATCAGAAGTACTACTGTTGAAAAACATGTTAGTGACAAAAAACATCGCAACCCTGTTCAATGGTGGGACTCGGAGTGTGATAGGGCTGTTTGACTCCGGAAAACTGCTCTTAAGAAAGCAGAGTGCACAAAGAGGATAGCAGATTATATAGATTTCAGAAAGGAACGTGCTCTTGCGACTCGATTATTCAGCAAAAAACGTAAAGATCATTTCAGAAAATTCATGGAAAGTATCAGTATCCGATCAAATCCAAACCACACATGGAACACCTGCAAAGTTCTCAAAAATGAATGGGTCAAGATCAAGCCCTCTTACTTTGCCAATCATCTGCAGCGTGGAGGGAAAATTCAATGTGCACTGGATAAGATTAGCCCACCTTGGTGCCCTACCAATTCAAATGAACTGCCAGCATGTGCTGAGAATGAATTTTCAGGAAGCTCGTTCTCTTTCGCTTAAATTCAATTATGCACTTCAGAGTAGAAAAGTCCAATCGAGTCCAAGCTTAGATGGAATTGATTATGAAGTTCTGCAAAGATTACCCATGAAATATGAGCTCATCTTCGTAGATATTTTCAATGAGATGTATTCAACGGGCGACTTCCCTAATCAGTGGAAAGACACTTTCATTCATTTCATTGAAAGAAGTGATGGATCAAATGTTCGACCAATTACAATGACATCATGCGTATGCAAACTTTTCGAGACTTTGGTGAAAAATAAACTACAATGGTTCAAAGAGACTAACAACATCCTTCCTCAAGCTCAAACTGGCTTCCGCAAGGGCCAAAGTACTGTAGACAACCTGGTAGATCTTACTTTGCAAATTGGAGAAGCTTTTGCCAAAAAAGTAACGTCCTCGCTATATTGCTCGATGTGACTGGAGCTTCCGATAATGTAAATATAGAGATATTGTTGCAAAAACTCGCAGACATGAGATGCCCTCAAAATACTCTCCAATTTGTGAAGTTTTTAACGACGGGAAGGGAATTTCCTACAGAAGGCTCGGGAGACACATTTAGACTGGCTCATAAAAGTGTACCTTGAGGTGGAGTTCCAAGCCCACTTCTTTTCCGCATATACATAGCTTTAATCGCAGACAAATTACCTGAAAGTGTGAGAATCCCTCTATTTGCTGATGACATTGCAATCTGGTGTAGCCGGAAATCCTGTAAAAAATTACTCGAAAGATTTCCCACCTCCATCCACAATATCTTGTACGACCTGGGCCTTGAGATAAACCCAAAAAAATGTGTGTACATTCAATTTAGCAAACACAACAGCGTAAATGATGAAATAAAAATCAAAGATCAAGTCATCAAAAGTAGTAGTACAGCCAAACTCCTAGGGATCACTCTTGATTCTCAATTACTTCCTCGTAGTTGAATAGATGAGATCAATAAAAAGTGTCTAAGAGCGCTAAATATCATCGAATCAAGTAGAGGAAGGTGGTGGGGAGTGGAAGCTGAGACCTCATGAATTATGTATAAGAGTTCCGTGCGCTCGATTATAGATTATGGAAGTTTCGTTCATCACCCATCACAGAAACGTCAAGTTGAAAAATTAGGAAGAATCCAAAATGCTGCTATAAGATTTTGTTTAGGCTACAAGCGCTCCACTCCGACCAATATTTTATTAGCAAAGTCAAAGATAATTCTCATTAAAGACAGAACAAAATTTTTGTACGAATGCTATCTCTACGAAATACCCTCAAACAGTGGTCTGGATATTTGAAGCCACGATCCAACGGTTGAGAAACAAGATAAAGTCTGGTAATTTTGATAGCTGACACAGACTCCTGATTGAAGGTATCAAAAACGTTCTTTCAAGAGATATACTCCCCTTGTACACAGATATAATTTTCTCAATGTACCGTCTAGAATATGAGTCTCTCATTCACAAAATAGAGGTTGACACCTCATTTCTATCTCCCCATCGGGACCTGACTGATTTGAATGATATTGTAAGAGATTTCATCAGTAATAAGAATGCGATTGATATATACTCAGATGGAAGCAAGTCCACTGACTCCATTTCTGTTGGTTGCGCGAGTGTGTGCCCAAAACTTGATCGAAGTATAATCAGCAATCTTGACAAAACAGCCTCAGTATTCACTGCAGAATCAATGGCCATCTTTGATGCTGTAAATGTGGCCTTGAATCGAACAAATACTAATTTCGTAGTATCTAGCGACTCTCTTAGTGCCTCAATCTCTTTGAGGAGCGTGAAAATGGATGTTAAGACCAACCTTCATATTCTCAAAACAAGAGAAAAAGTGAGAGAGTTTGAAATGGAATCTATTAACAACAGCAAGATCTCATTTTCCTGGATCCCAGCACATAAAGGTATCCTTGGTAATGAATCAGCGGATATGAGAGCTGAAGGAGCGAGCATGATGGTTGCAACTCCATCTAACAAAATACCATTCACAGATTTCAGACATTCAAGTAAAATCGCAGCGCGAGCGCGTACTGAAGATGAAATCCTTGTTGAAAGCTCTCAGGAAGGAACTGAGTATTCCAAATCTTTTCACAATAGATCAGCCAAGCCGCGGTTCTCAGGCCTCAAACTTTCTCGAGAAATTGTGAGCACAATTAACAGATGTCGGTGTGATCATTACTCTCTCAAAGCTTCCTCAGCTCGCATAGGTCTCATCCGTGATCCGAAATGTGGATGCGGATATCCTTTCGAAGATGTTAACCACGTTTTATGCCAATGCCCTCTGTATGACGTTCAAAGACAGAAATTCATACACAGCCTCAGAAGTAAAAAAAATTTTATTCACCGTTACACGCAGATCTGATAGTTACAGAACCTCACCCTACCGTATGTAAAGCGCTATTCGTGTATCTGTCGGAATACAACATTGAGATATAGAATATATATTTCTAATCTATATTAGATAGAATTATGTGAGTCATATATTTCATTTGAATGAATGCTGGTTCCAGCAGAATAATCTCAGAAGAGATTCAAATTGCTTGGATAAGAAAAAAAATATCCTAATACAGATGACTATCCCGATTTCTCATTATCTTCATTGGAGGAAAATTCACGCAAATCAGGATATTCCTCAGAAAATGATAGGGAAATAAATTCTGCTTTCGCTTTCGCAAGCTTCGGAGTCAAATTCCTACCTTCACGTAATGAAGGACCAGAAACTTATCGAATTTGCGGACAAACCTACCATAATGTATATACATTACATACAGTATATGATGATCCTCCAAAATACGCACAATCATATTTATTAGATACCAAAAGAGCTCATGAACATAGAATGACTCATCTGAATTGCTCAAGAAACTATCGTTGCCTCCTAGACGATATTGATACATATTTGAGAGAATTTAATCCTCACCCGAATGAATTCAAAATGATGTCCGAGATCGAAATGAATGAACAGGAAAACGCTAGAAAAGAGCGAATAGAACCAAAAGAAGTGAGAATGGAAGCAGTGAAAGATAAGAAAACCAATAATCCAGATAATATGGAAGACGAAATATTCCTAATATACGTTGGACATGATGGTCAATGTTCAGATGAGAGAGATTTTTGTATTTACGGTAGAGATAGGAACCCAGAACGTCTATCTATACTAAGTCAATATTTAGATCCAATGGTTTATTCCATCATGTTCCCAGAAGGAAAATTTGGATAGTCTCCAAATTATAATAAAGATGGAATAAATGAAAACGATAGATCGCATACAATTTCAAATATTATGCATATCATATGGGAATAAGACCTATATTCAATCTACGAATACATTTAGGTAAACTTACACAATAATTCTGGTGTGACGTTTGGCCTAGAATTGGAAATATACGATTGAATTGCATCAGATTCAATCAATCCGTCCTGAGATGTGATCACTATCGAGGAGTTATTGATAGCCTTATCCAGAAAACAAAAAATTTGGAATGTGATTCAGGAGAAACTCATATTACCTGCAACATTTACTGTTGGACAACGATATACTCAACAAAATTATATGGATGCTATGAGACAAATGCAAGGATTCGGAAACCCTGATCTATTCATAACAATGACATTCGATCCCAAATGTAAAGAAATGACAAAAAACCTGAAATGTTATGAAACTACATTCGATAGACCGGACTTTATTATACGTATATTTGTTTGCAAACTTGCAAGACTTGAAATGGAACTACAAGATAGGGAGATTTTCGGAAAATTAATCGCTAATGTCTTGGCTGTCGAATTTCAAAAACGAGGTCTACTACATGTACATAATCTAATCCATCTTCATGGAGAAGATAAAATAGAAGACGCAATGGATATAGATGATATCATATGTGCTGAATTACCTGATGGAACTGAATATCCAGAACTATTCGAACTCGTGAAATCAATGATGATACATGGACCATGTGGTGAAGACAATCCGAAATCACCCTGCATGGGCCGAGAATCATTCCGATGTACTGCAAATTATCCTAAAATTTTTATTGAAGAAACACAATTTACAGGAAACGGATATCCCAATTATCGACAACGAAACAACAAAAAAACAATAGAATCCAAATCCTCAAGATTGACTGCAGTTAATAGATATCTCGTCCCATACAATCCATACTTATTTCTAACACTAGGAACACATATAAATGTTGAACTAGTAAACTCATTCGCAGTTATTGAATCTCTATTCAGATATTCATACAAAGGATCAGATTCAGCAACAATCAAAGTAACTGTACCAGATCCATCAAATACATCACCGAAACGAATACACCCTTAACAAATGAAGAAAAAGTCTTAGAATATCACGAAATTGACTCTTACGTAACTGCAAGAATATTCACAACTCCACAATCAATATATCGCACTTTAGAACATACGATACATAAGTTATCACATACCATAATTCGTTTGGCAGTTCATCTCGAGAATGACTGTCATGAAAAGCCCCCGTGGGAGAGTGGAATGGTGAGAGGTGAGCACTCAATAACGGAGGAGCTGATATAAGTAAAGCTGCATATATTCTCATACTCCGGGGTACAAACGCTAGCTACGTTGCACAGCGTGCGACTGACTCGCGCACAGCGCGGATTCTAACGATGATGAAAGCCAATGACTCGAGGGCCTAGCCGTACCTGTACTCATGATTGAGTATACTAGAAGATTGACAAATGAACTAATGAATAATTTCAACATGCTCCCCTCATTTGGGAATTTTCTAGGAGTCAAAAATAAACGTTGTCAAAGACTAATACAATGCAACTCTCTTGCTAATCTGACAAAGTCAAAGCTCCCAAAAATCCATCTACTGAAGTCACAAAATAAAAATCTCAAAAAAGGCAATTAGGCTCAGAAACAGAAATATTTCTATACAATGATCGTCAGAGGCAAAGAACGGCTCTGTCATCAAAAATAAATCTCAATAATTCAAGATACATTCTTTATCTAACTTCATAGAGTCATAGAAAAATAGCTCCAACTCTCATTTCATGATAGAACATCATGAAATGCGTGGAATATCCATAGCAGGAATAAACAATCTTCGTTTCACGCATTTTCCAGTTCAATGTGAATATGAACTCACTATTTCTTACACACTCTTCATCCTTGAATCTACATCATAGATCATCATATACTACTTGGAATTCAAGTTTCTACAAAGCAACTAAATTTCTGCAGAAGAACTCCAAAATGAATGACACATTTCTGTCATAATCCAGATTCGAACCAAAGAAATATATTCATCAACTCAACTTTCAATCGATGGAGTTGATGACAAGAACCTATATGCGCCTTGATACTTATCAGGCAAAAATATCCTTTTTCAAAAAACGTCTACTAAAGATCAAAGAAAAAACTCTACTTGTCCACTGAGAGTACTTAAATCACGTACATGTGACAACTGAAGTATCTCAATGACTTTACTTGTCCTCTGACACCTGAAATTTCAATACTCTTAGTCGAGTGTTCCTTAGTCACATAACATGAAAAATTAACTTTCTCAACTTTTGCTGACTACAATCTTTAAGTCTGAGATTCTCATACATCTCCACAAATTAGAAGATTTACTACAATCTCTCATTATTCACAAAAATGTCCTTGTACCTTTCCGTTACATTTCCAAAATATTTCTCTCTTCATTCTTGACTCAGAATGGATTCTTTTTCAGCACGCTCATAACCCATACTCATTCCTGTCCATAAGAATTTCTCTCTCAAAGCAATTTCACTCTGAAACTGAATCCACTTCAGAATTTTCACTCAGAGACCATATCACTTCAAAAAACAAAAACACAAGAGCTCATCTGAGCTTCATCTTGACTCTGCAACCTGGAAACTGTTGATGCTGGCTGTCACAGCCATAACTGCTTCTCGACTCGAACATCTGCTGTCCATCAAGTAAACTGCGGACTGGATCAGGATCAAGACTGCAATTTTTACTGCTCTGCAGCTGTGCTCCCCTCCTTGGAGTGCATCTCTTGTTCGCATAGAAACAAATCTTCGTATTCTTCTCAAGGAATTCTCTCCTGCTGCCAAAACTTGTCACATTTCTGCCCATCTCTTTGACTGATTTCAAACAAGAGCCTTGAAAAGGGCTGATTATTGTCCTATGAGCTTGTGACTGCTTGGGGTGCTGCGAGTTCTCTACTCAAATATCTGGAACTTGAGTTTTATGCTGAAACTCTTCTTGGAATTTGCAAAACTTAACTGGCATCACATCCATCATGTATGTGCCATCTTTGCTGCGACTACCTGTCGCAACTCAAATACCATGAGGATCGAAAATTTCACATTCACCTCGTTCGTACTGTTGATTCCATCCATCCACGTCTATTTTTCCAACTGAGATAAAATTAGAGGCAAGTCCCGGAATAAATAGCACACGCTTGAGCCGTATCCATGACTCTGTGCCAGTATCATTTTTGACCTTCAACATAACCTCACCTTCTTAATGTACTTTGATTTTGCCCTTGTTGGCGACGACTACATCATCCACTGATGCTCTCTTCAAATTTCACATGAGTCCAGAATTATTGCACATATGTGCAGATGCATATGAGTCCAAATACCACGATGCGCCCCGCGCACCACTTGCGACACCGGTCGCAAAAGCGCACAACACATGAGCGTTTTCATCGTCATTACCGTGCTCGCTCGCGTTCCCTGCCGCATACGCTCGCCCGGAGCCCGAGTGCTGCTGCTGCTGCTGCTTGCTCATGTCGCTTGACTTATCGTCTCTCTTGCTTTGCGAGCTTGTACAATTTCTCGCGTAATGGCTATAATTTTTGCATTGGAAGCACTGCGCACGACTTTCTTCAGCATTACTATGAGGCTGACCACGACCTCTATCACTGTTATTGTTGACAAAACGCCTATGTCCTCGACGCTGCTGTCGCGAGCGCGTGTAGAATCCAGCTTGCGCGCCAGTGCTTCCAACTACGTGATAACCTTGAAGGTCTCGTCATAATTTTGGCTTCACTAAATTTGAGCTTATGGTACTGCCCAAGCTCTCGAGTGCCATGATCATTGGCTTATACTCGGCTGGGAGACCAGCTAATGAAATCGCTCCAATGAGCTCATCAGGAATCTTTACATCAATGCCCGCCAGTTTATTACCTGTCGTGATTACCTGATTAACATATTCTTCCATGGTTTCACAATTGTCCAATCTCGTGGTCGTAAGCTTCATGAGTAGCGATACTTTGCGGGTGACCCCCTCATCATCGTAGACCTGCTTCGATTTGTCCCAGACTCCTTCCGCCGTCGGCAGCTTACTAAGATGATGGTAGCATACCGAGTCGACCGTTAAGATGATTTTCCCGCGTGCTTTGCTAACCTTTTCTGCGTCTGTTACAAGCGGTAGTCCTTCACGCTCTTTTATCGTGCTCCACAGACCTTCTGCTTCCAAAAACGCACGTACAGCCACAGCTCAGTTGTGGTAATTGTCCTGGCCAGTCAATTTCTCAACAGGAATTGCGCCATTGCGGCTCGCCATTTTGCTGCTGCAAGGCCTCGTGCTGTTGCCGGCTCGCGCACACGCTGCCGTCTGCTCCAACCTCAAATCGCTCCAAGCGGAAAATTGCCACTGCACTCTCTCTTTCACTGCACTGCAGAATAGTCACGAGTGTCCGGAGGGATCTGGGTCCATAACCTGTTATGAAAAGCCCCCTTCGGGGGTGGAATGGTGAGAGGTGAGCACTTAATAACGGAGGAGCTGATATATGTAAAGCTGCGTATATTCTCGAACTCCGGAGTACAAAAGCTAGCTATGGTGCACAGCGTGCGGCTGACTCGCGCACAGCGCGGATTCTAACGATGATGAGAGCCAATGACTCGAGGGCCTAGCCTTACCTGTACTCATGACTGAGTGTACTAGAAAATTGACAAATGAACTAATGAACAATTTCAACAATCACCAATTAGTATTCTTCCGAGAAGGTCACGAAAATGAAATATTAGAACGAAACAATGGGATCACTCTTACTGCGTGGTTCAAACTCAATCGAAATGATCCAGCAGCACGTCAATATCTATATACTGAAATCCCATTACCCTATGTATTCGAATACGCTGCTAAATGAGATTAGCAGAATGCTTTCTCAAATCGGTATCACACATCATTAGTTCATGAATCTTCCCCAAAATCAATTAACGGAGGAAGGGGGGCATATTTCACATGAGGAGAAACCTGAGATATAAAACAAAGCTCCTCGTGTTCCCCTCGCCAAGATCTATCGACTGTGCGTGACAGTTTTTACAACTGGCAATTCATAAGGTTGGGATATAAAGTTTTACTCATAATTCTTCCTGGGTGTTCATCTGAGTATGGTTTTCTGAGTATGGTTTCTTTGGCGCAACAAAACTCCTAAAAGGTATGGCCAATCCTCTTGAAATTTTGAGGACTTATAGAAAATCATCAAATTGATAGATGGATCTCTTTCAATCCGTGAATATGGGATACATTCTTAGTTGTAAATTTCTAATGAAGGGAGTATGATATTTTTTGTGTGTAAAAGTGTGATATTTCTTATCAATCAAGGTTGAAAAAGAGGAAGGAGATGATTATGATGTATTTTGATATTCTGAATCGATTGGTTGATACACATTTTTGATTCAATGGATTCGAGAGGAAATTGGAGAAGTTATATGATTCTATTGATTCATTGGTGTTTAAAAGATATTGAGGAGTTGAATGAAGAATGTGTATCAACCAATCGATTCTAAAGATAGAAATGAACAGTAATTTCATTGTTGGTATTTTTGGACAGTGATAGAGAAGAAATATCATACTTTTGTTATGAGAAAAAATTGAAAATATGAAAGTACAGTGACTAAAAGAGGGAAAATAAAGATGTATTCGATGTAAAAAAACCGAATTGGAGAGAAATGTGAGTTCAATGATTCTCTATAATCTCTCGAAATTCCAAGGGGATCGGACGTACCGTTCAAAAATTATCGGAAATAATAGTAGAATTAACAGTTATCTTAAGAGTTATCGTAGTATAAGGAGAAGTATATATTGTAAGCTGATGAATTGCCAGTTGTAAAAAACTGTGACGTACAGTCGATACATCTTGCCGAGATAAACAAGAATACCTTTGTTTCATATGGGTGAGAGATATAATAGAAACAGAAAATGAGGTTAAAATGGTAATTGAGCAATATGTGGGGAAACATTTTTGGCTGAATGGAGGTTTCTATGTGAGATTTCTCGTCAATTAAACGTCTTAACCATATAAAACAAAAGTCTTCTTATTCCGCTAGACAAGATCTATCGACTGTA
>JAPYYZ010002650.1:0-12729 GCA_030522705.1 Eretmocerus eremicus | reverse complement strand
GACGTTCCATCCGTCATCGCCCACTTTTTTGGCGACCTGGGAGCCAAAGAATCGATATTTCAGCAAAACCTCATGATTTATCGATTTTTCGTGAGAGGTTATGCAATTGATACCAGCTGCGTTATAGTTTCCCCTCAATTTTGGGTTCTTGATCTTCATTTTCCATTTTGAATCATGAAGATTGGCCGATCCTAACCAGAAATGCGTACTTTTGAAACAAAATTTTCAAGTTTTTCCCACTGTGCGCAGTGGTGCGTACAGCAATCGTCGGGTAAGATGGAGATTGTGAGTTTGACTCCCATTCGGAAATATAACTTTAATCTTTATTTTTCGTCCTAAAAATGTTTGTGCAGAATTTTGTATCAGTTTGTCAGGACTCGGACGCGATGCGAAATCTAATCCGATTCGTTCGAAAATCAACTACGGTATATATACCTATTAAAGCCATACTAAATTTCCGAAGCCTCTGACTTTGACCCATTAGGATACTTTTCAACGTACCTTAGCTCATTTCGAAGCTTCTTTTAAGTTGTTCACGCGGTAAGACAAAGATACATAGCTGAGCGTGAGAGAGGCAGACGCCATGAAGTATTTCAGAAATTGAATCTCTCTTGAATGAGACCACCAATCCGGATGAAACTTGACATGAATGCTCTCAAGACTCTAAACTTTAGGAATAGCTCATCTTTCTGATTTTTGCTCCGTTTATTTATTGATGCGATTATTGTAAAATGAGATATCTCCAGAACCAGGTTCATGATCTTCGCGCAATTTCACAAGGATTTTCCTCTCATAATCGCCTATTGGTATGAATATTTTCAGATTCTTTTATTGTTCTGTTTTTGTGATATTTAAGGCGAAGACCTGAATCCCTATCTCTCCCGTGTAAATTGTTAAGACTTGGAAGATTAATATCTCGGAATCTAGGCTCAAGACCCTCTTGAAGTTTCGATATGTTCTTCAAACCTTTAAAATCTTCCAATATGCAAAATTTTAGCGATTTCTATTGTTAGGAAAAATACCGCTTAAACCACCTCAAGACCTTTCAAATGATTTGAAGCTAGTTCAATTCCAAGTAAGTGAATCCGAGCTATCTGAGATATACGGAAGAGAAACCTTTGACGAATCCAAAAGGGCATGTACGTTAAGGCCATATAAGTATTTGTATTACACGCTGAGCTCTGTAAATGGCATCTTACTCGTAAAATCGCGATTGATCGGCCACCAAACGTCCAAATTCATCGTACCTTGGTTCATTCTGCACCTTTTTTTACGCACCTTTACATTAGGGAGTTGAATACAATCAATATTCTCTGTAACCGATGTGAAGAAAGTAGGGGTTGGTCTTGATGGATAACTAGACTTTTTCATAATTTGCTGGTAAGATTTAGTCCAACCTGATTATCTATTTAAGGAAAAGAGTCATTTCAAAGATGTAGAAGAGACAAAGAGAACCAGGCAAAGTACATTGAATTTGCTTCAGCCAATTTTTTTGGCTTGACTTTAAGTGACCGATTGTGAGTAAAATAAGATCGATTTTTGAAGAAAGTTGAATAATTGGCTCAAAACTGGTTAGGGAAGACAGGAAGCATTTTTTATCGGTTTAAATTACTTCGTGCAACATTATTCAACATAACAGACGTGAAAAAAGTGTCCGGCCAAGCCACTGAGTGCGTCCATCCGAGATCTCAGAATATGAGCCTGGTCCATTTTACAAGAAGGATCTTCAACTCAAACCTACACCATTCCAAGCACATGCAAATTTCAAATCGAATAAAAACTCTTATGGTTGGTCAATAGGATTCACTAATGGGCGGAATACGGCGAGACGTTTAACGACAGTCTCTTCGAGTGAGTTCAAATTACATACCCACGATATAGTTGACTTGATCCTTTGCGTAATGGCCAGCAATGCCCATGACATGAGCGCCCAATGAATGCCCGACCAGCGTAGTACTCTCCGGGCTCATTCCCTGACTTTCCAAGAAGTCGATCATTTTCGAAACGTAAATGCCAACCTCCTTGACGTACGAAACCACTCGGTCGTAGTTTAAAGGGATTACTCCCCAAACTGACTGCATATTCCACCAATCGACCACGATGATGTTGTAGTCTCCACTATTGAGAAAAGCTGTAACATTTCGTAACGCAAACCATTGAAATTCTAAACAGCGAATATGTTTACCGCAATTCCCACGTGAAGATTCTTCCTCACCATTCAACGCCAGCTTGCACGCTGGCGAAGTGCCCGAGTTGAGATAGCCATGGGTGATCATCTTGGTGGGTCTCGACTTATTGAAGAAAGCATTCTGCAGCAATTCAGGCTCGTCGATAAGAATCTTCTGGCCATTGACATTTTCTCTCGAGTGCAGAGTGAAAGTCACGTATCCCTTTGCTTGGTAGATGTCATTCCCGTTCGCCAGCGCGTACAGACTCGAGATGACGTCCTTCCCGCGATGAAAGGGTGACGTCTATGAAGGGACAAAAAATTATGTCAGATCCGCACCGTCTCGATATGATGGTTTTGAGCGAGCGCGAGATCATACGCACCATTCCGATTGCACACGAAATAGCCGCGCTCGACGAGTCGCATTCCGCGGGCCTGAAATACGCCGAGAGAAGCGAAAGAAAAACGAGTAGAGGCGCGACAAGCTTCATACTGGCTCGTAGATGTAACTAAATTTGATCTTGCACCTAGCATATATACTCCTACGATTAGCTCATTTATCTCGAATACTCAAGCGAGGTGATAACATTTTTCAGTGGTCAGTACAGACGAGGTAAAGGGGAAGGTAATTAAATTGAGAGTACGTGTTGTGATCGCTTATCGGGCGGACGGATCGCATTTGATACTCAATGAGTAGATGTTACGTAAAAGCAGGGGGGCCTATCTAAATTGATTACTCTCTTCATTTTGGATCTTAGTTTAATCTCTCGTCGCATCGACCACGCTGTTGATTTCAAGTGAATCTGCGACGTCAGACCAAAGAAATCACGGACTTCGTTTTACGTAACGTGCAAGACTCTGATCACTTTATTGTGATGATCCATCTGTACTTCAAAGTAACGAGCGACCAATAAACATTACTTTGTCATCAAATTCCTACGACATTGTCAGAAAAGTGTTCAACGATTGTTATCTTGTCGACGATTGAACAAAGTCTCAATTTCCCCGTTCGATCTAGTAAATACTCCGATAACGAGAGCAAGGTCGACTCGAACTTCATTGGAATCGCCTTCGCATAGACTGACAGTCATAATGGACTGTCCTTCAGCATCGAATATTATCTCGATTGCAGTGAATGGAAATGACCGGAGCTTTCACGTTGACATCATTGCTTGAAAGTACACCCATGGATTTAGTAAATCATTCAACATTTTTTCCATAAGCACAATCGTGATCGGCGCTGAATAATTCCAAAACAAATCACCCAACACCTAACTTTCCCCAATCAATGCTCAGAAGTTACTAGAACCACCTCAAGAATAACCATGGATGTCTGATTAGAAAATATTTTGCTCAAATTTCTCTCCCTTCGGCATTTTTTCTGATTTCAAATGTGACTCATAAGTCGCGCTGTTTGTGAGAAAATGAGCTGCAGTCTACTGAAACTTATCCGAAGGATTGCCGACGCAAGATGAACAATAAAGTGGGCCAAGAAACGAAAGTTTTGGAGAATTGTTAAGGTAGTTCACGCGGTAAGAGAGAGACAGATATCTGAATGTCAGAGAGACAGTGCCAAAGAATATTTTAGATATTGAATATCTCTTGAGTGAAACCACCAGTCTAGATGGAATTTGACATGATCGCTCTCAAGACCATGAGCTTCAGGAATAATTCATCTTTCAAATTTTTGCTCCGTTCATTTATTGATGCGATTATTGTAAAATGAGATATCTTCAAAACCAGATTGACGATCTTCACGCAATTTCACAGAGATTTTCCTCTCACAATGAGCTATCAGTACGAATTTTTTCAGATTTTTCTATTGTTCTGTTTTTGCGATAGTTGAGGCAGAAGCTGAAATCCCTATCTTTCCCGTGTAAATTGTCGAAACTTACAGGATTAATATCTCGGAAACTAGGTTGAAGACCCTCCCGAAATTTTGATATGTTCTTCAAACCCATGAAATCTTCCAGTATGCAAAATTCCAGCGACTTCTATTGTTAGGAAGAATACCCCGTAAGCCACCTTAATGGCGCGGCGGGTCGCAAAAGTTGTATTTTTACTAGTAGATACGAAAAATGTTGGCCGGGTATGAGAAATTAGTTTTTCAGTCTCGCAAGTAGCCATGAAATTGTATTGAAAACAGCATAGGGATTCGATGCAACTTTGACATTGTTCTCGGGATAACATCATGAAGGTACAAAACTTTTGAATGCGGCTTCGTAGCTCTACAAAACTGTGACTTTTTCATGCAGTTTTTACTATAGAATCTAAAAACGACGTCGGTCTAGTTTCTAGATGCCATGACTCTCTCCTAAATCGAAGAAATTGAATTGTAAGGAAACTTGAAGTTTTCTTAGATTATCACTTTTCCTTCGAATCAGATTTTCAGCTAGTGCTACCCTCCAATTAGCCAAGGGTCGGATTGATCCATATTTTTCTCCTGAACACGATTTTGATAATTACAGGAAGCGGATATGCCTCAAAAATTGAGTATTAAACGAGTGAGATAACATGTTTTGACAAGAAAAATATCAGGTTCCTCTACAATTCATTGTCAGTTATACCGATTTAGAAAAGATCTGTAACGTCTAGAGATAGCATGGGCTTCGTTTTCAATTCCAACAGCAGCAGTCAATCGAGAGTAACACATCTTGGTGATTGTGCTGTTTTGCGGCAGGAGTTTCATTCCTTTGTGATTTACTCCTAAAAACATTGTCAGAATTGCATTGAATTCTTGTACTATTATTAATAAACCCTTGCCAAGACTGAGAAACTCATTTCTCAGAGTTCGGCAATATGTTACGATACACTATCTTATACCACGTGTGCCATCCAAATTTTGTCGAGGAAAGCGAGAGCGCGTGGAGGAAGAGGAGGGGTAAGCAGTGAGTTTGGAATTGTGGCGCCTCCCCCCCTCCCGACCGAGAAAAAAGAATCCGATAGTGCTTTAAAAGGTGATCGCCGTCAGAGGATAGTTCGAAGACGCGTAAACAAAACGACGCTGCATGGGAGCAGAATACGTAGCCGCGTGCCGCCGATACCTTGCGAAGTTGCGAGTGTCAGCACAGTCGCACCTAATTGTCCAAGACGTAATCTATCCGCGATGATCCGCCCGCTCATCCAAACGCGTGTTTATCGCGGATTACATTTGTGGCAGACTGCGAAAGAAACATCCCTTCTTTCGAAGAGCAGACACCTTCTTGGCGTTCGTCGGCAGTGACATACCTAATCCGGAATTTAGGGGGGAAAGAATTCGCCTCTTACTCGGTTTGAGGAACTTTATCTCGATGTCGGGGGCTTCAAGTATCTTTTCAGTATTTATATCGCATAATCGGTCATTCGAGAGTGATATCAGTGTCTAAAATCAGTAGAGTAGGCACCCGTGATCGTGTCAATTCCACTAGGCAAACGTGCCGAAAAGACAGTGCTATACAGTCTTTTCCAATGGCCAACATAATTTTTGCAACCCCGACGTTGACAATTATCCAAAAATTCTAATTTTTAGTCAACCCTTACGAAAACCCTCAACAAATGATCGTCTTTTCTATTTCAAATATTGTCGTTTTATATATCGTTATGTTGAACCCCATTAGTTGCGGAAGAACTCTATGGGCAGCATCGGAAAGAGCAGATAAGGTAATAACTTTTCAAGGCTTTAGATTAATTATCTGTTGAGGTCTATTTTCTTTCCGAAAAAGATGACATTTCTATAGGTACATTATTGAATTTTCTGTAACTTTTCAACAGGTAAAGACTACTCATCTCTAAATACGAGCATGAATCAAGTTGAAAATTTCAGATTGAGATGTTTAGGTCATTAGCAAATTGGAAAATCTCCAAGAGATCGCAAAGGTCTCGATTTTGAAAAATCCATTTGATCGTCGAGCGCTTTGTGACTTGAGGCTGAGCTGCTGTGCTTCCCGTGGGCCCCTGTTGAAAAAATCCATCGGCGGTGACCCACGACGGATGTGGGTCCGCGCAATTCCACTCTGGAAAAAGCTCGGGAGAGACGTAACTTTCACGCGGGCTCCATCTGAAATCCGCGGGGCACGGCGTGGGAGCGATCCAACACGCAGGAGACGAGGAAGACGGGGCGACGGATCAGACGAGACGGTCGCGTGGAGCTGCTTCACAACCGCGCGGGTCGCGGAAAAGGGGGCGACATATGCGGCGCCGGTGCAGCGCCGCACGCCAACGACGACGACGCATCGATTCGCCGGGGCCGCGACGCCATCTTGCAGTCGGCTTACAGCGAGCCGCTCAAAAGCCTCTCTCTCTCTCTCTCTCTCTCTCTCTCTCTCTCTCTCTCTCTCTCCTCTTTGCCTCTTTCTCCGCTCTCCGCTGCATCGCGCGAGTGCACTTTGCCCTCCACACGACTGTGCGCGCTCGTGTGGGGCGCTTTTGCATGCACCGGCGGCGCAGAGCCCGTCCGCGCCGCACCGCCCGGCAGGCATTTTAAAAAATGACCCGGCCGGAGTCATCGAGCCCGGGCATGACCCCACCCACGAGCTAGCCGCGTGCACTACTACCTCTGCCCCTCCCGGCCTCCTCCCCCTCCTCCTCGCCCCCGAATTTCATCCTAGCACTCGTTCGCCACCGCCGCCGCCACTCCCGGCTCCCCAATGACTCTGCACTCCAGCCCCCCCCCTCCTCGCGCACAGCCAACCTCGGCCTCTCTCTCCCTCTCTCTCTCTCTCTCTCTCTCTCTCTTTCTCTCGCCACTCTTCGAAAAATACCATCATCGCATCAATGCCACAGCTCGAGATTATGTAAGCATCGATCGCGCAGCTGCATTAGACGATAAGAACCTCCGGTCGCAAATAATGCAGCGATTCTAGGAAAAATCCTGGGAATCGCGCAGAGATAGTGCCTTATCTCTTTATAGTCGTCGCGATGACGCTTCCAAGAAATGTTTCGCAGCTTTATCACGGCCCGAAAGGCGTCACGATTATCTATTGCGTAGAACCAAACTCAATCCACCTCGAGATTGCGTTTTTCCTGTCGTTGCCCTTGATCGAACAAACGAATTCTGTGGCAACTTCTATCTGTGCGAGACCGCCGGAATGCATCGAGCTGCCGGTCTCTTGGACCAACAAGCGAAAGATGAAAATCTTACCTTACCGCAACAGCCAATGTAGCAGCAACTCGACGTCCAGTTTCGTACAATTTCATTACAGGGGCTACTGCATCCTCCACGACAAGACTTTGAGTCCCGACTAAATAACGGCGCATACGCAAAGTAAGGCTCAAAACCAGTCTCAATCATGAATGGGCTTCCTACCAATCATCTCGTTTGCTCAAAGCCACCGCGGCCCAGTGGATGCGGCCCTGACCTGCGGAGCAAAAGATCCAGGGTTCGAGTCCCGGCCAGCACCAATGCAAATTTTCCCAAGTGCCTTTTCGCGGGCTTCGGTAATGGGGAACCCACCTAAAACTTGAAGTCCCGCAAAATAACCTCAAAAAAGAGCTTGAAAATGCGTGATGAACTGAAAAAATCTCTTAATCACAAGCAGTTCCTGATGATCACAATGTTAGTAAGATCTCCAAGGAAGCTTGCCGAGGAACCCATAGGGGAAATATACATGTGTATGTGGCTTCAAAACAGAAGGCAAAAAGACGGTATAGCGATTGTCATCGATGTGCTGTAATATTCTTACAGCAGTAAGATGGCCAATTCTGTGGGTCCGTATTCTCTCCTTCCGAGTACCGTTCGCGCTCTCCGGAAAGTAATTTCCTCAAACAAGATGATCCATCCATTATATACATCGGCGTAATCACAGTCATAATCAGTTGCGACTACGTTTGATTCTCAAGATTCGAATGAATTTTACGCTCTCCTCTATTCAAATTTGATACATCACTCCTGCAGCAAGACACGCTCGATCATGCCTGCTCCTCATCTGCGAGTAGCATTTATCTTGCTGTTGACTTGTAATGCGGATAAGATGTGAGTTTCGCAAGCGTGGGAAATTCCAAGATATAGCTGTGTTACTCAGAGACGTAATGACCCTCGCTCGATGCTTGAGAATGACCCGCTTACAAGAACGAAATCTCTATCTCGCGCGCGTTATACAGCGATATAGACAAATATCTCCATACGTTGCTTCATCGTAACCGATACCAATTCCATTATGTGCTCATAACCTCGCGCGATTCACCAAAGATCCGCTCGGCACGAGGGGGGCTCAGTGCCATCTACTCGTAACGGGAATGGGCCAAAGCCGTTCGGGTGAGTGCCAACTCTTGCAGAACGGAGCAGCGGCCCCCGCTGCGACGCGGAACCGCGGAGCCTGAGTCATCAACGCGTGCGAGAACGCGGCTCGGATCGGGCCGTCTCGGAGGTCGCGAGATCACAGAGCTGCGCGGTCCGAGTGGAGGGCCACTCGCTCGCAGCTCGGACGCGCGACGGCTCGCGGCTCGCGCAATAGCGCAGTTGAGCTCTCTCATCTGTCGGGGCCGCGGCCGATCGGTGAAACGCGCCCGAAGCCGTGCGGACGCAGCGGCAAAATTTTGATGCGGAGCGGTGCTGGGCCTCTCCGCGGACATGATGGAATCCGAGCCGGCGCGACGCGCGGACAGTGCGAGCTTCGCGACACTCCAATCTCTAAAGTACCCGCGACTGCTGGCTCGAGGTCGTTGGCCCAGGAGGCTCGGTCCGTCTGCGCGCAGCCTGACCCTTACTACTGATTGCGGCCGGACCACCTGGCAGCAGCTGAGCCGAGACACTGGTCGAACGCGTTCGGGAGCCGCACGGCCAATATTCAACGACCCTTTGCATTTGTTAGAGCTACAACAGTTCCTATTGTATGCGCATTCTCGAGAAACATGTCGTGCTGCTTAGTGAATAGAATCCCCAATGCACTGACGAATCTATTCCTCGTATTCCCCTATAGCCCTCCATTTCTTGGTGTGATAAATCCAAAGTGATCCGTGAGTCATCCCGCTGATGCTCCATGTCGCTCATTCTTCGGAAATATTCTTCACCTTCAGAGTATGAAGATTTACGCTAATACTGATTTGGAACACTGCAAGACAACAGCACGCGAATGAATCGGACGGAATCGGCAAATCTACTCATGGCAAAATTTTTTTGATTGATTGGTTGATTTTATTGAAAACATCGAACTTCTGGTTGTTACAGTCAAAGCGATGTTGTATAATTCATACATACACCATCAAAATAGATCAGTAGGAGGTCTCTGTATTTGTGTCGTTTCATTACTTTATATCAAGTGTTAACGTAAAAATAGAAAAAATGAATAGATAATAACTATATAACTACTCTAAGAAAATGAATTCACATTTCTTGGATACAGTCACTAGTCTAACAAAATATTCCGATACGTTCCAATCACCCTTTGTAGTATTTACAATGAAAGCAGTTTTCCAAGAAAGTGTCCTCGTAGCGCTAACTTGAAACACGGTCGGTTATATACACAGCGAACGCCCTCAAGAGTTTCATTTCACAGTCTTGCAGCAGCTATGCGGAAGGCAGATTTGCCAAACTCTTTGCGAGCAAATTCCACGATCAGATCAAGTTCTGGGCATCTTTTTGAGCTGTATTCTTCGTCGGGCAAAAATGTATACTTCTCGGGTAAATAATCCGATGATCGGCGGTAAGTAAAATTGCAGCTACGGTACTCAGACTCAAAAAATAGCGATACAATGTAAAAGGCAGAATAGCATTTTCCTTGCTAATTGGCGTGATGTTCTCAAATTTTCCTGTGCATGTGGCGAAGCGTACTGCTGCACTTTTGGACCGTTGAAACTTATTCTCCTCAAAAATATCAACTTACGCACCTGAGAGTTTTTTTATCGCAAGACATCATGCCGTAAAGATTCTCGCTCATAAATTAACATGAAATCCCAGTAGTGATGCGCTGGTACTGGTTGCACAGCCCGGATCCGAATCTCAGAGGGGAGATTATTTCTGGGATGCGCATATCGAGGGCGAGAGTCACGGTTCGAGCCGGGAAATTGTTATCCGAGCGAAATTGCCGGTGCATCGAGTGGCAAGCCACGAGAGCGGCAGCATCGTCGTCGGATACACGGTTAACGCGGGCTAACGCCATCAGACTTCATTGGCGCTGAAGTTGCTGGAAAAAGCAGCGGCGCAGAATAATCGATCCGTCGACAAGCTGATTAAACTTTCATTAAACGCAAGCTAAATTGCAGTCAAAAATATCGAGCCGCTCTCTCGCCTTGTCGCATCTGCACGGCTCCACGCGGCAACGACGAGCTTCCCTTCTTCCGTCCTCGCCTCGTCTATTCCCTACTTTCGACGCGCCCGCCACCCTCGACGGACGCTCAACTCGCCCCCCCCCCTCTTCCCTCCCGCCTGCCACCATACTCTCTCTTCGTTCGACCATCGCATCTTGTTTGCATGCAGGATTATCTTTCTGATGGAATTAGAGGACTGCTACGAGCTTTCGAGGAAGCCGTGCTTTCGTCGCCTGTGTCACCTCGAAGCGTCGACAGTAATTCCCCCCGTAGCTACGAATGCCGGAATGAATTTCTCGTAAGAAAAAGGACGTTCTAGTATGGCTATATCGTAGGGATTCTCACTCAACCACAGCCATTGAAGTATACACCTATATTACATGCGTAAGTTCATGCTCATTAGGGTGGCACTTGTTTCCCAATTTTCACTATTCTGTCGTGAAGTATTTAAATCTTATGTTTGTGGCGAGGAAACGCGAAAGGAGCCCTTCCAAGGCCCATAGAGATGGCTCTTATAGTGCCCATCTAGACAAACTTATCCGATTTTCATAGCCATTTTCAGAGCAGTTCTTGCTTTAGATAATGAATTTTTCTACGCATGTGCACAACTCTATGGCTCCAAGAGTATTCTTAATCCATAGCCGTCATTATTACCTTCAAAATGCGTTTTCGTATGTGTCAATTGGGGGAGTCAGCCCGGAGATATAGCTGTTTGAAAATATTGAAAAATCCAAAGTGCCAAATCCGCGAGCCCCAGAATCTCAATGGAGGCTCGACGACGTTTTCCAGCTCCAAACGCGTATACCTTCGGTTCTCTTCCATCGATCGGCATCCAGAAGGTCGTATTTGAAGGAAATTGAGCCAGCTATTGGATGAAAATAGTTTTAAGACTTGAAACCTACTCGCATGCCGATTGATGGATGAGAACCGAAGATATACGCGTTTGGAGCTGGAAAACGTCGTCGAGCCTTCCTGCGGCCCACGGATTTGGTACCTTCAATCCTTTAAAGTTTTCAAATGGCTATATGCCCTGTTCTACTCCAACAATTGACACAAACGAAAATGCATTTTGAAGGAAATAACGATGGCTGTTGATTAAAATTACTCTCAGAGCCGTGAAGTTGTGCTCGTGCGTAGAAAAATTCATTGTCTGAAGCAAAAGATGCTTTGAAAATGGCAATGAAAATCGGAAAAGTTTGTCAAAATGGGCACTATAAGGGCAACCTCTGTGCCCATTCTCAAGGTGTATGGGCAAATTTTTCCCAATGTTCGGGCATTTTCTCGAAAAAAATTTCCTGCCAGAATTGAAGAATATTGTCCTCGAACAATTATTTTTACGCGAATGAGCTGGAAAAATGTGAAATGTCCAAACCACTCAAATTATTTCGTTCAATTTATCGGTGACCTTCCTTGCCGCAAAGATGTCAAATGAATGTCATGACTACTGTCTTGTCCTCTGAGCTCATTCACGTCAAAATATGTGCTCTAGAACAATTTACGAGATAGTGTGCCTCTATATCATTGGGAGGAAAGGAATGAAACTTCAAGAAAATTGTCTTAATTGCGGAATTAGCTCCTCTCAGCTAGCGATGAGGCCGGCAATTTGTAGGAGTATGTTTCATGGTTTAAATTATCGTTCACAACTGGGTCTGGTCCATTCTCAATGGTATTGTTCCTGTGTCTCACGAAAAATCGCTTTCTAAGAACGAGTTTCTCGGCGACTTGTTTCATTGTTTCCCTTCTCATTTTAAAAGAATATGAGGTAGATTGTGCACGAAGCACTGCATTTGAAGCTTCTTCCATTTAGAACAAGATGCCGTTTCTAGATTGATGATTTATTGAACGCCGTGACTATAATGATAATTACAAAAGGAAGATAATAGATTAGGGGAAATATTTTACGCGACGTGAAACGTTAATGACTCTGTTATTTTGGCAGGCGCACCTTTGAGCGATCACTGTATAATCGATCGACATCACTTGAAGTTCTCATCCAATTTTTACACTGATTGGGTAGCCGCCGGCAAAGTTAAGGGCTAGGCTGTGCAGTAACTTGCCCGAAGGTACAATCGAAGAGTCGATTTTGCCCTCATTATTTGAGCCATTTCGATCAAGTGAGAATATAGCATATTTTATGACAAATTAGAACGAGCTGTGAAATATTAGTTCTGGTTATCCTTACAATCCTTCTAATATAGACCAGCTACACAAAGTGGCCCAGATTCTGTTATTTGCCAATGTATATTCTAATAGTATCTTACGCTGTAACTCATTCTTTACTACGTACCGATAGTTCTAAGGTCCTCACCATCAGTCAACAACCAGCTAATTTTGATTCC